>PVJX010036246.1:0-17710 GCA_004027295.1 Dolichotis patagonum
GCCAAATGACAAATGTGTTTCACTGTCTTTTCATTTTTGTGTAGTCTGTATGAAGGCCACTGTTTCAGCAATAAGTGTGTATCTTCTTTTTGCTGTTGCTGTTAGACTCTGAGCTGCTGGAAATAGTTGATCTCCCTCTCTGGCACATCCAAGCTTTTCTGCCTCTTCAGTGGAAAAGTGGTGCTGCCAACAGCCTCTGAGTGAGTGTGGCTCCTATGTGAGCCGGTGACAGCGCTGTGCCCCCGTCCTCTATTAGGAACAGTGCCCGACACGCACACTGTTTAGGGGCCCATGAAAATGGTTTTAATTCCTTTTAAAATCAGAAGAATTAAGTTTTATTTCAAAGAATGGCTTTAAGGTGTCCTATTAACATATTTGCCTTTATACCAGTAGTTATAAAGTATAATTTTATTATTTTTTGTGAGGAAAGGATCCAATGAAGGCAAAAATATCTAAGGCCCATGAAGCACAGATTGTGTGTAGGGTTGGGGGGAGAGAGGGGCGGACATGTGGTTTATTACAGATTTGTTCTCTTCTGAACCTATTTTTTAGCTTTCTGTTCATTGATTTATTGATAATTAATTCCTTTTAAGAACTGTGTTATGTGAAAAATACTACAGGAAAATGAGTTACATACACATACACACACACTCACACACAGGATACAGGTAAAAAGCATTAACTAACAGCAGAGTATGTGAATTCTGCTTCTGTTTACTTCCCCAGGTGGGATCTACTTTGTCCCAATCACACTACCCAATCACACCAACTTTCATTGGGGAATATTATGGGTATCTTGAGTTACGAATTGTTTTTATAGTCATTCTTACAATTTAGAATTATGTTTCAGCAAGCATGTCAAAATGTGTAGAGCGTTGCTCTATTGTTACCTTATTTTTATTCTCTTTCTCTCTCTTTGATAAATCATTTTATTAATTTGCAGTTCTGGGATGGAACCCAGGGCCTTCTGCATGCAAGGCAAATGCTCTAGCACTGAGCTGTGCCCTCAGCCTTGAGAAATTATGTTAAAAATACACAATGAAAAGATTTTAAAATAAGCCATTTGGGGACATTAACTCATAATCCTTACGTACCTATGGCAAGCAATGGGACCAAAGTCCCAAAGACAAGAACAAAGTGTGTGGTGCCTTAGATGTGAAAGTTGGCAGTTATTTTCAAGGAATGAAGTCTACTTTTTTGCTTTTAAAAAAAATCTTTTCTACTGAAAAATTTCATTTGGTTATCTGCATAACAAAGTGGAGCTGCTCATTCAGATCGCTATGGTCTTTCTTGCTGTTCTATTTTGGAGTGAAAGGTAATAAGAAAATGAGCTTAAGATACAGTTATAGCAGATTGAGGTGGAAAGCACAAGCTCAAAGCAGATGGTTTGAACTCAGCCTGCCTCTCAGATGTGCTAAAACAAAGTGGTAAAAGATGGCGGCATTTTAGCTTGATGCCCTAGTCTTAACAAAAAGCTAAACTATTTAAAATTAAATTCAGTTAGCAGAGTTTAATCTCTGAGGGAACAAGTTACATGTTAAAAGTTACCATTTAGCATTCCAAGTATCATACCTTTTGCTGTAATGTACTTTCATATTTTTAAACTGAGCCTGTTTAGTAAAGAGTACTTTTTGAAAAGTATTTTCTGTGTTTCCTTGTATTTCTAATTTTCTGTTACCTCATTTTAAAAGGAACAAAAAGTATCCACTGTTATTTTTTAACCATTTCTAACCTTTACCTGAAACACAGAGATATGAAGATGAAATGATATAATATATGAGAAATGTTTTTAAAATAGAAAAGTATGGTATGAAAGAAGGTGTCCATCTTCCTGTTGAGAAGTTCCTACCGCATATGCTCACGAGGCTGGGCTGTCTACACACAGACAGTGTCACCTCTTGTGGCTTGCTTTTCACATGGCTTTTGTCTCCTTTGTCTTCTAGAAAGAAATTTGCCAGTCAGGGCCTGTAGTTTTAATTTAGAGATGGTGAAAGTGAGAAATGATTGCATTTAAAATTTGAGAAAAATGTGAACTTATTTTTCATAATTCAAAATTAGACATCAGTTATTAAATTATCCATAAGCATGTCCAGCTCAGTTTTGCATTATTTTAAAATTCCATTTGTGGCCAAAATTGTTTTCTGGACTTGCTCGTGGTGCCTGATTCATTAACTTCTTGTTTTTTAAAGGATTGCAACCATACTAGCTAAAGCGCATTGCAGTTTTGTTCTAGGACAGTCATTTCCCTCTGCTCTTGCAGCCTTACTTGGAATTCTGAAACAGTTTTCTTTCTTTATGATGTCCTTACAGGAATTTGTAAGTGTCTGGGTCCGAGATCCTAGGATTCAGAAGGAAGACTTTTGGCATTCTTATATCGACTATGAGATATGTATTCATGTAAGTATGCAGTTGGTAGTCAGTGGAAATTATGGGACCTTTTAGTAGCAGATATTTTATTTGCTATGGTGTACTTAAAATTGAAACATTGTCCTGAGTCAAAGAATTTAATTTGAATGGTTTCTGTACTAATGCCTATATCTTAAATGAAGCAGTAAGATGGTTACTAGAGTTGAAAAACTACTTATTTGAAACTCCTATACTTTTTTAATATTAATATTTTAATGTTTATTGTCTTCACCTGTGAAGATGTGAATATATCTAAAATTCATGCTTAAAGAATATTTAAACTCACTAATGGTATTTCTTTATAATCTGTTAAAACATTCCTGGATTATGTAGTGCCTGATAAATCTAAAGTTTGAGAGAATATAGAATTCTCAGGAAAAAGGATATATAAAATGTTTATACATAGAATCAGAAAATAGGAAATTAATATGTGCAATTAATTTGCTTTAGTCTAGATTTTGAGTAATGATATGAGGAGTAAGCAATTGGGAATGATACACCTTGTTCTGAAAATACTGTGTGTCATAGTCTCATGAATAATTTTTTGTGCTGTGTGGCCTTCTGTGATCATCTTAAACAAGGGTCAGCAGACTTTTCCTGTACAGGACGAGGCAGTAAATATCTTTAGCTTTGGGACCCACACATCTCTGTTGTAGCGCTCAGTTCTGTGAGTTCTATGGCAAAGAGCAGCCATAGAAAATACATGAAAGAATGAGCAGAATCAAGCCTCATAAAACTATTTGCAAAGGCAGGATCCGGCCTGTGAGCTATAGTTTATTGGCCCTTGATCTTAAAGGTAGTCACTTTTCCCATTTTATTTAATCTAAACTTTTCTTGGGAGCATCAAAACTGGCTCAGAATTTATCTGAAACTACATAGCACATTTGAAGTAAAATGTAACAATGTTCAGTCTCCCGCTGTAAATTCCTACATTGGTGTATGGGTCAACCAAACCTAGTCATAAAATCTTTCTTTTAAGTGTCCTCAGTTTAGAAAATAAACCAATTAACAACTCAGAATTTTATTTTGTTTTACTTTTTGATGGTGATTGTGTTATAGGCCATTGCTAGGAGTGGCTGCCTGCCTCTGGCGCCCTTAACTGGGGTTCCCCAGGTCATTGCTAGGATATGCTGTGTATTTTTATTTTGTTTTGGTTTTACTCATAAGCTTACATCAGGGCTATATTCTGTGTAGAATATTATGAGCACATAAGAATAAATGTGAAATAAAATGAAACTTTATAGTTGCCTTTTAACTGGTCTTAAAAAATTATGAACTTGTATATCTGCTATATGGGAGGCTTGAAATGTAATTATTCTTAAGAAATAATGAGCGTATAGATTCTTCTTTGCTAATAACGCAGCATGAATTCAGAAATCTCTATCTGGACCCAGAGACAGTAGGGCTTCATAAATATTATTTGGTGGTGTTCTGGCATTTCTCTGCAGTGCTGATAAGTTGACAATGAATAAATCTTGGCTTGGGTATCAGAAACAAACAGTCTTAGAGGAACTTTATCAGTGAGTGTCTCAGTATCCACCTGTTGGAAAATTAGAAGTGCATGGTGGGCTAGAGTTCTAGATGGCCTCTGTTAGAAGCTGTGCCTGGGCAGGTTTGCAGGCAGAGAAGCTGGTGATTAACTCATTTAAATTAACCTCAAGGGAAACAATAGCACCGAACTCAGAGATCGTGATATTTACTTGGAATTTTAAACTAGTAGAGGGTAGTGCTGTGTAGATCATCATCTATATTGTCCTGAGTGAAGGAAGAACTCAGACCTTACCATGGTGAAGTCAAGGGGATCTTTCTCTGTAGACACTGACAATGATTGTGAGCAAGAGAGAAATCAAGGGAGTTTAAATTGATTGAGCCTATTTGGGAGGTGTCAGGAGTCCCCACAGTGGCCTGGTGCTCTCTGGGGAGAGAATACTAAGAGGACACCTGCCCAGGCCTTGTTAAGGCACTAATGGTGATGTGACAGCCTGCTGGGTTGTCCCCACAGAGCGCATTAGAAGGAGGCGTGAAATCCACAGAACGTTACTGTGACATAGACTCCTAGCAGCATGTTTGTTGCCATATCATCAAAGGTGGATTTAGATCACTGGCTGCTTTGGAGGCGAGTTTCTTAACCTGTCTGCATCCTGAGGTTTTCTGAACTTTAGAAATATGAGAAACTGTGCCATAGGTTTCATGGGAACCGTTTCAGAACTAATGCACATAATCACTGGATTTCCCAACAAAAACAAAGACTGAGCTTACTAACTGGGAGAATAATTTTTGAAATAACACAAATCTTAGTGGCAAACATTTTGTTTTTCATTTGGCAATGTAAAGATTATGCAATAGAATTTCATAAAAAACAAAGATCGTCTTATTTTTTGAAACCAGAAGACATCAATACTTGCTAGTTTCTGATTTTATTTGAAGAGTATTAACCCATCTTCTGTTTGACCAAAGGAAAAGCAGTATGATTTACCTTAGAAGCCTTTTTCTAACTCTTGCATAGAGTAGCTGCAGGGAATCCAACATAAATAACTAAGAATATTAATAAATAAAATTTACCAAGTGCTTGCCATTGATCTAGCAACCTTCTGACGTACATACCCACAAGTTCATCCCTGTTTTATCTTCCTGTCTCATCTGGGAGAGGAGGGAAGTGCTGCTCTTCAGCTGAGCTGTGACTTCAGGGCTCCTTGTGACCGGCATGATCTGTAGGGATAATCATGTGGAGGAGAAGACTTCTGAGATATAGTGAAGAGCCATGGGAAGCCATCTCTGGTCCCAAAGACTCTTCCATCAATATGGGGTCATATTACATGTTAGAGATGGAAGGAAAGCCTTTTCCCTCAGATGAGGCTCATTTTTTCTTGTTTTGTGCAGACTAATAGCATGTGTTTCACAATGAAAACATCCTGTGTACGAAGAAGATACAGAGAATTTGTGTGGCTGAGACAGAGACTCCAGAGTAACGCCCTGCTGGTGTAAGTGACACTCCTCAGAGTGTACTGAGGAAACTATTACAACCATCGAGTTAAAAATTGATATGCATTAAAAATAAATACAATATGAAGGGTTTTATAGGCTATCTTCTAGATTGCAAGGTATTGCTTCAGTTAGTTTTGTGGCTACTGCATCTTATTTTAAAATTTATCACTTGAGTTTCACCAACTTTTAGGGATATTGACCTATAAACACCCTAGAAATTTAAACATGGATTTTTCTTTGAGACTTATGTAATAATTATATAATAAAGGTGTAGTAATTATTATGAATAAATTGCCTACACTTAGGGATTTTTGATTTTTTAATTTTAAAAACAAAAGAATAAAAATGATGATACAGAATTTCAAAACAAAATAACAGGAAATTACCAGTGGTTAATATATAGTGTATTATCTTCAAAGTAGTTGTTCAGATTACAAGATATAGGCATGAAAAAAATGATCAAACAGTTGAACAATGAAAGCATAGACTGCTCTTTTTGATGAACTAACAGAGATTAGTAGTATAGTTACATATCACATAGGGACTTCTTTTAATTACTTTGATTTTGTAATTAAAAATTTTGTTTTTTCTTTCTCACAAGGCAACTGCCAGAACTTCCATCTAAAAACCTGTTTTTCAACATGAACAACCGCCAGCATGTTGATCAGCGTCGTCAGGGCTTGGAAGATTTCCTCAGAAAGTGAGTGAACAGGAATTCTGTGGCCAGATCTGAAATGTGACCACAGGGCACTGTGAAAGCTGAGGATGCTATAAGGGGGGATTTTACTGCTTCTGGACCCCTAATACTCAGCCAATTTCACAAATTCATTTCCTGTGGTAGAGTGCCATCTTGTGGCTCAGATCATATGGTACATATTTGGGACTGATTTTCTAGAAAAAAAAACAATGAATAATTAAGTCGGGGTGGGGGGGAATATATGGTCTCTTAAGATATAAAGCAGATACAGATTCTTTGGGAGTTCAGCTGACAAAAGTAAAATTTACCAGAAAATCAATGTGCCTTGTTAGACAAAGGCCCTTCTTAAAAACTGTCTTCATTTGCAGCATTTAGGATTGATAGACTGAAATTGTCTTTACAACAGGCTGCTTGTAATACCCTTCTGGGCCCCTCCAAGTGGAGGGCTTAATTCTTCCCTTCGGAGAGCATGTGTGAAAAGGAGTATCTGTGGTGTCTGAATAGTCTCAGTGGTGGATTACTCAGTGATGGAGGGTACTTCCATTAGAGCTGCTTGAATACGCACTATGAGGATTTCCCTTTGTCTCAGTCTTTGGAAGCCAGAATGCCTGTCCCATGGGAGGCTTGTCAAACACTGGCTTGCACACTGACTCTGAGGCTTGGCTGCCTAGGTTCAAATCCTGGTGTTGCTACTTACTGGCTGGGAACTTGAGCAAGTCTTTTACTTCTTCTGTTGCCTGTGTTTTCCCATCTATAACATGAGGTAATAGTAGAACCTGCCTCATAGGTGGTTGAGAGAATTAAATGGGCTAATGAATATGAAGAACTCACAATAGTATAATGTGTCTGGCACTAAGTGTCTAAAGATTGGCTGATAATTTATTTTTGCAGTGCTAGGGATCAGACCCATAGCCTCACACGTGTTAGGCAAGCGCTGAACCATTGAGCTACACCCCCAGTCCTACATTATTATTATCTGAATGCACTTAGACATGAAATAGCTTTGAGTTTATTTTTCTGACTCCTTCTTTTCATAGATAAGGAAATAGGCTGAGACATATGACTGTCAGTTAGTAGCAGGAGTCACACTCCTGACCGTCCATTTTCTGGTGGCTTCAAGATCTGAAATCATCTCCTTTCAAGTTCACTAAATAGGACCCTAAAACAAGCCTGAAATAATATACTGCCTTCTCCCCATATGGCTCACTCATAAAGGGTCTGGGTATTAAGTATGCCCATGAATATTAATATTTATTTCTGTTACACTGACATACTGCCTTTCCTTTGAAGGGGTCACAGAGACATACAAAAAGAGCCAGGCTTATAAATTGAGGGAAGGGAGGGAAAGGAGGAAAAGCCAGAGGAATAAATCTGAGAGGAGAACTGAAAACTGATTAGTGGAGTCAAGTCCTCTGAAAACATTACAGTAGGGTTCTTTTGAATGTTGTAAGTATGACAGAACAAAGAGCTGGTCAGGTTTTCTCTGCCCTTCCTTTGGAGACAGCTCTGATGTTAATTGTTGTCTCTATGGAGCTCAGGTGGCAGTTGGCTTCTCCCTTAGGATGTGGCCTTGCAGCCCAAGTTCGTAGAGCAGGGCTCGATCCAGATGCTGCCCCAGGGAAGCTTAGGTCTGGCCACTTCCAGAAAGGCCTGGGCAGGGGTGGTGAATCCCATGGTTGCAGCCAGCACTGGGGAGCTGCTCATCTTTGTAAAGAAACCTCTTCTTTTGAGGTTAAAGGACAGCATGTGAATGCATTTATATCAGTAGTTAAGAACAGGGCATGTGTTTTTAACCAGGAGTCCCTTCATTGTTTTGAATATCCCTTCCCATACACAGTTGATCTACCAAAACTAATGACCCCTTGGGCATGATGGGATTATGCACGTACAGTTTGTTTTGCTCATTGTGGTGGTTGGCTGTTTGCAGCTGTATCTGATGCTGATGTCATAGTGGAAAGCATCCTAGATCAGTAGCACGAGGAGCTGGGTTCTAGATCTCTCATAAATCTTGGCTCTTGATGTTTTTCTTGTTATGCAGTCTTAGGAAAGTCATTTAATTCTTTTTAATCCCTTAACTGCTTTGTGTTTCTGTGGAGTGGGATAATATATGCCAAATGGTGCTGACCTCACTGGGTGGTTGTTCAGATAATTATTCAAAATGCACTCTGAAGACCCTGTAGTGATCCTTCATTCAACAGAAACTTCTCAGGTGATGACTGAGGCCAGGCTGTGTACCAGGGTAGAGGACTACAAAGAATGGGCTCAGTCCTTCTCCCCTTGAAACTTCCATCCTAATGGGGAACCGTTATATACACATCAGAGTTACGGCTAGATTCATTAAAAGTGGATCTGGATTATGACCTAGAAATCAAACCAAGGAATAGACACAAAGCTAATATATGATGTTAGTCCCCAGTAGTATGAGTACATTTTTCTGTGAATTAGTTTCACATTAAAAGTGAAAGCTGGTGCTTCTTCATGATTTGAACCTCAAGGATGCAAGCCACTCAGTTGGCTTCAGACCTCCCTAACCCCTGAGGCCCCTCCTTTCTGTCTGTCTCCCAGTCCAATGCATAGCGCTCCTGTTCTTTATCCAGTTTTCATACAAATAGCAGCCTTCCTTGTCTTTGGCCCTGGGGCCCCATTCCTCTTTCCCTCCTCAGCCAACTTAAGAAAACCGCATGTGATGTGCACTCCGGCACTGTACTTGACTACAGCTTGACATTTTTTGAGGTGCCATTGGTCACTCATCAATAGCTTGTATCTTATTTATAGAGGACCTCTAGGAATCACAGCGTTAGAATGTGGGATATACTTGGGTTACAGACTTTGAGCATGTATTTTTAAATTCCAGTTCTTATCTGAGCTTTGAAGTTGTGAAGGAAGCCCTGTATGTATATGTTCAGGTGCCATGAAATCAAAATGTCTCTTCGCATATGTATTTGTATATAATGTGAAACGTATTTTTTTTCATTTTAAGGTCATTTTGAAATAATACATATTAATAGCAAAGTACGTATTCAGGATGATCTTTGGGAAGTTATAAAAGTTATTTCTTTGGCTACATGCCAAATAAGAATATACCATTTATTGAACACTCGCAGCATGTTTGGTGTTTTACATGTTATATCTTAACGTTTAATGGTCTTAGGAGTTAAGTGTTATGTTAGTTTTATATATAAAGAAATTATGGGAAAGTTGGAGGTACTGTATTAATTCCAGGAACTGGCAAGTTTATAATTAGAAGAATTCTTCTAGCAAAATTTAGTCAGTATGATCAGCAGATTCTTCAAATATATTCATTTTTTCCTCAATTTTGACTATAACCTTCCTTTTGTATTCCTTTCTCTAACTATAAATTGAAAGTCACTTGTAACAGTTGTAGAAGAAGAGTTATACACTAAGAATTTAAACTCTAAGTAAGTTTTCAACTATTAATAATGTACTTCTTACTGATATTTTTTATCTTTTTTTTCTACTGATTTTTTAGGTTTAGTTGATATCTGGCTTTATTTTTTTACTTAATGTACCCTGTTAATATAACTTATATTCACACTACAACTTAGATTTTACATTGTATTTTTGTATTTCTTATAGTTTTGGGGTTTTTTAAGTAAATAACTACCATGGAAGTGCCATACCTAATTTTACACACATGCACACACACGCATGTGCGATTTTTAAAAGAAAATAAGTGTCTGTGTTCAATAGAGGGCACCACAGCACAGATCATGAATATCTTCAGTGAAGATTTGTAGGTTTTTACATTAGATTTTTCCCTCACTTTAAGAGGTAAAGGGGCTGTTATTTTTTTCTACATCAAACTGTCACTCTTCCTCTCTATGCAGATGTGTATAGTTACCGTACATTTGAGGAAACTCAGGACATCCTTAGTCAGATTAAATGATTTTGTGTAGCCACATATTGTTCTTTATAATGAACTACTATATAATACACCTAATAATATCACACTGAAGGAAATTAGATTTTCAGCTGTGTCCAGTTCTGGAAAAAAGCAGATTTTGCTTTCTTCAAAGTTAAAGAAAAAGAAGTAATTTGTCTCATGTTGTAAATATCTTCTCAGAAATTCCTTTAAAATTCTAAAGGCTGTTTTTAGTTCCTTTCATAAAAGACTTGAAAATCATATACATTTATTTTTATGGAGTCTTCTAACAATGACATTTTATTGACTGTTTTATAAAGTACTCTTTATATTAAGTTTGAAGTTGATTTTCTGCTATTAGATTTGTTTGTGGAAAAGGTGGCGCAAATATGACTAAGAAAAAGTAGGATTTCATATGATGGTAGCAGTCACGACACTCTGAAAGATGGTGTACCAGTTATGCATCAAAATCTTATTACTTGTATGAACCAGAATGGAAAAGACTCCAAATTTTGCATTTTAAGTTTTACTGTGAAATACCTGATTAAAAAATAAAAAAGAAAAATACGTTTAAAACACTTAAAGCACATACCCATGAAATTTGTGGCATAGTGTAACCAGCAGAACAGAAAAGAATTTAACAAACCCATACCATGCCTGGCAGATACACTGTTTCTGATCTCTAGGCTTGTGTGCGTCAGACATTCCCTTGCCAAGCTCGTCCTTCTCTCTCTTCACTGTTCCCGGCCGGCTCCTTCTTTTTCACCTGCGTGTCCTCCAGGTGGCAGTATTAAACAGAAAAGAAAATGGAAATAATGAGTCTAATGTACAGTAAAATTGGAAATTGAATTATAGCTCAAGAAAAAGGACAGTAGCCTTGAGGTCCCGATAAACCTAGACTCTGATCACTTTTGTTTTCTGTACCCATGTGTTAGGTTACTAGCACGTTAATAACAGTGCGTGACCAGTTCAAGGCTCCGTAAAATTGCTTTAGACATGAAATAAAGCTAAAATGAATTTATGTCCAATATCATTGGCATTAGTGCTCATTATTTTTGTGGTATAATGCCTCAAAGCATCTAAAATCAATTGTAAAGATTACCCATTATTTCATAAAGAAAATAAAACACAGCTCCAACAGAAACAAAGCAGTGAGTATAATCCTATGAGCAGTTACTTGTCCTGTGGCTGGCAGAAAACTACCGACAGGAGGCCACAGGAAACACTCTGCTGAAACTTCACGGCTGGTCCAAGTTCGTATTAGTGGGTTGTTGCTATATAACTCTTTCTTTAATTTGAAGTATTTAAAACAAGAATGGCAAACATTTGTAAGTGCAGAAAATAAATCTTGAAGAGTAGTAAAATGGATTTACTACTTGGCAATTTGTATTTGGTAAATTAATCTTTATCATGTGACATCGTCATCTGCTGGAAGAACCCAGGGCAGAGAGCAAGTATTTAGTTGCTTTGCTTGAGAGTTTCTCTTTTAGGAGGCATGAGTTTTCCTTTTAGTAGACCAGTAAAGAGTATTTTCTTAAACTACTTTTATAAGCCTATGGAAACAAGTGGGCCGGCTGAATTTTAGTTTTGAGATGTGCATTTGTAGAAATTTGTCTTCCTGAGGAAATAGCTGTTTTATTTTGAAGAAAAAGATTTGGTATCCTGATGACTTTGGAGATTTACTATTTTTGTTTGTTTGTTTGTTTTTTTGAGACAAGGTTTTACTATCTAGTTTAGGCTGCCTTCGGGTCACTTTGTAGCCCAGGCTGGTTTTGAACTTGCAATGATCCTCCTGCCTCAGCCTCCCAAGTGCTGGGATTACAGGCATGTGCCATCATGCCCAGGTCTACTAAATTTATAAATAGCCAGAAATGATTTATTTTTCCAATTACTTGTTTAAAGATGCAAAATATAAAGTAAAATTAATTTTCTCTGAAATATGTTATCTATTTTTCATAATCTCTATATGAAAAATCCCATATTAGGCAAAATCATACTTGGGCTTTAGTGTTCTAGTTTTATGTTCTACATCTGGTTTTAGTCTTCTGTTATATCATTACTGAACTGTTAATTGAGGGTGAATTATTACATGTCAACAGTCTTTGCTAAAAAGATAAAACCAGTTTTATTTAAGTGTTGGGGTAACTTTGACTTGCTTTCCTACTCTGAGACATAGATTTCAGAAAGAACATTTGCTGGTTATATGAATTTGAACATATGTAGATTCTTGCTGCAGGGTATTTTTAATCCTCCATGTAGGTCTGCTACATCAGTCAAAATTTATACTATCCTTTAATGAACTTCAATCTTTCATGTGAGATGACCTGTATATACTTATCACAAAATTATTATATTTTAGTTAGATATTACAAAATTGGCTGTGGTCATTTTTATTTGGTTGCTGAATTTGAAAAGAGACATGCAGTCCATTGAAGACTGGAGAAATTTCTAGTCAACTTTAGATTTAAAAAGCCACTTCTCAAATGAGCCCCCAGTAGACAAATAGTTATATACACAAGCATACTTGTAAAATTTGTAAACATAAAATATGCTGGAAAATTTATTGACTTCTTCGTGTAATTTTTAATAGTAGTTAAAAGTTTTGATGTTTCATGACAACCTGTCCAATAAAGATCACTGAATTGACATGCTGTTGGCAGTAAATTTTTTTAAGCAGAATAAATTTCTATGACTGTATAAGCAAACTATTCCCATAATTAATCCACATGGTCATAACAGATGGTTAAATTGAAGAAATGTCCTTGAAGTTATTCTTTTAACAGATGTTCTGAACTATTAGCTTCATGTTTTTACTCACCTAAATTTCTGAATAATTGAATAAAAGTTAACATATGCTTCATCCCTTTAATGGGCAGAGCCCATAATTGATGCAAAGTTTAGGATAGTAGAAACATTACTTCAGAGGCACATTTTTAAGGTGTACCCGTTGTCTGTCCATCACTGCTCACCGATTATTTTGCCTGTCTTTCGTGCACACAGAGTCCTACAGAACGCACTTTTGCTTTCAGATAGCAGCCTTCACCTCTTCCTGCAGAGCCATCTGAACTCGGAAGACATCGAGGCATGTGTTTCTGGGCAGACCAAGTACTCAGTAGAAGAAGCCATTCACAAGTTTGCCTTAATGAACAGACGTTTCCCCGAAGAAGACGAAGAAGGAAAGAAAGAAAATGATGTAGATTATGATTCAGAAAGGTATTTCCTTGCATTTTGATTTAATGTGTACCTATTTATATAACACATCATGCACATATGCATGTGTATAGATATATACACATACTTTGCTTTTTTGTTGATGTAATACTAAGATAATGAAAAAATTAATTGACTGAGATTTTATTGAGCTGTGACAGCTCATCATAGTAGTCTTCACACACACCTCCACACTGAATTAATGAATGCAGTAGAAATTCAATTATCTGCATTCTGATTATGTGACTTTCATTTAGTCAGACTTGAATTATTCGCGTTTAAATTATCTAGCTAAAAAAATATCCAACTGCACTCCAAATGGCTAATTAAAAGTCCAAATTTCCTGTCTCTCTTTGTGACTGGAGATAATTAAAGTTCTCCTCTGTTACTCAGGCTTTGAGTGTGTTGTGAAAACCAATTTCCTCTTTTTATTATTTTCCCCCTCTCTTCTTTTCCAGTTCATCCTCTGGGCTTGGACACAGTAGTGATGACTGCAGTTCACATGGAAGTAAAATAAGTACAGCTCCGCAGGAATCTTGAAAAATAATTCTAATGTTACTATAATTAGGAATAGCAAATTGTGTTAAGTCATAGAGAAGAAAGCCTGCTAATAATATATTCTTACCTAAAGCTCACTGTCCTGGTATTATGTATTTAAAGTGTTAAACACGGTGGCTTCATTATTAGTGGTACGTATTTTTATGCTGTCTAATTTTAGCCAAGCTTCTGTATAAAGCTAAAAGCCTGTGAATGCCATACTTTCCTTTATTGCCAAATATTATTGGTAAATAAGATCCTGCCTTCCAATGAAATGATTTCTATGTGTAAAAAAACCCAAGCTGGTTTTATTGGGTTTTAAAAGGTAGTATATCAGTAGCATTTAAAACTGAGCTAGAGCATTTCTTCTGTATCAAGGGGCAGTTACTGTAAACGCGGCACGTGTGATGTTAGCCGCTGTGAGGAGAGCGGCGTGACCAGACTGCCTCAGACCTGTGGCAGGTATTCTGTAGATAGCTGCACTGGCCAAACACTTTGCTTTTGAATGTTTGACTGAAATATTTAAGAGTAATTAATCTTTCCAGTATTCTGTTTCACACTTCGACGGAAAATATATCTTATGAATAGAGATGTATTAAGATAATGTTTACATCTTAGAAAAAACAGAAATAGTGTTAGTCATTTTACTTATGTTTGCAAATATACATTCAGAAATACATTTTCATTGTCTAAAATCAGCTTAAACAAATGGTTTCTGGAAACAAATCATTTGTTTTCATTACTACTGTGTCACTCGAATTACAGGTTAATGATTTATTTTCTGACCAAATAAGTAATTTCTTATCACTACATAGCTTTCATTATCAGTGATGGCTTCTTACTACTTAAGTCAGAAGGATCTTATAAAAATTACTAAATTTAATTTTACCAATAAATATTCCCATCATTTTGAAAAGGATGTCAACTTGCCAGTTTCAGAGTTCATTATTCATTTTTAAAAAGGCTTTTCTTTTTAGGCACCTACCTGAAAGTTGATATTTTAATAAAATGTCTGTATGTGCATGTGTGGCCCAAAGAGAAAATGTTTCAGATAAACTACTTTGAACTTTAAATTTCAGATGAGCCAGCATTTTCTTGAGATAATGATTCTTCCTGATTGAATAGTACAAAATACTCACATAGCTGGAATAACTTGTTGCTTTAATGTTATCCAGCCTGTAGATGGGAACCAAGGCTGCTACAAAAGGCAGCTTTTTAAATATTTTAACTATGGGTTTAAAAGTTGTATGATTAAAAAGTATTCAAAATGCTTATTTTAAAAAACAACAACAAAAAAAACCCCCAGAAAACTAAGATCCAGCAAAAAATTAGATTTAGAATGATTTCTTTTTAATCTAAAACATTATTAAACTTTTGTAAAATGTTGATTTAACATACCTTATATTCTATTATTTTATCATCTAAGACTTAACTGTTTTAATACAGAGAAAAAAACAATTAGGAGCTATTTTGCTAACATATGAAGTTTGCATCAGAGCGGTCTCTTGCTCTTTACCAATATGGATTTGAATTCATACTATTTCTGTTTCACAGCACTTTGAAAAGCATATATTGTGCCACCAGTTGTCATGTTATTTTTAAATGATGTAACAGCCATCAAATTAAGTAATGCCTCGTGTTTGGGATGTAAACTTAATGTGCATATTGGTTTCACATTAAACAAGTAAAAAAACAACTTTGTTGGATCACTTATTTTACTTAAACTATGTCTTTTGACTTAGATGTAAATTCAGTGTGCTTTTAAATTATTGGTAAATTTTTTTATGAATAACTTTGGAAAAACTGTAATATTCACTTCAGTTTTACCTTGGTTCAGCTGTTCTGATGGCCAAGCTCTGGTTTTTTAAAACTGATTTCTTGCAGCCGAGGTATTTAGATGAACTTTAGCTCTCAGTGGTTCCTTTGTCTCTTATTTTTCTCTAGCATATTTTTTTAAAGCCTCTTTTAGGAAACGAAAATCATTATGTAACTAAACTGAAGAGATGTTTACCACTATTTTTAATGTGACTTAATTTATGGAATTTCAATCATGGATGCTCTATGATTTATATACATTAAAATTGTATTACCCTGACTAGTTCTGAAAGGACAGATTTCACCTATAAAGCCAGCTTACATGTTTTGTTTTAGTACTGGCTTTGTATATAACCCAAGGGATCTACAGTGAAAGCCAATAACCTGTTACTTAAGGCTTCTTTTAAAGTCTCACTTGGAAGAAAATGATTTAATTCTAGTTAAAACTTCATGTTTCAAAAATTATGCAGGAAAGCTCTACAAATGTTTATATCTTTAAGCAGTTATTGTTCCTTTAGATTCTAAATGTCTTGCCAGAGCCTTTGAAGCCTAGTTCAAATTTTACTGAATCATTCTATACAACAAGTGGTATGCATAGAAAAGTAAAAGAATAAAAATTCTTTTATCTCACAATTAAGAATTTAAACAAGTTCATTCACCTTGCCACAATTAATATTATACTCAACAACTGGATATTGTTTTGAATCCAGTTTATATTTTTTGGTACCTTAAGGATTCAACATTATCAAGCTACTGTGGTACAAATAAGGTTTTCAGTATTTGCGCTGTGAAGAAAGACCCTTTTCCATGAAAGGCCTCTAAGGTTTTAAGACAAAAATAACAAAAGCTTATTCTGTTTCCAAAGTCTCCCTCTTAATATTTAAATTAGTTTGGTATCTGATGAATACAATGTAGCATCTATTCAACGGAGGAAACATTTTATTTCAAAGCAGTTTTGTTTTTGACTTGGAATACAAATCTAACTTTAAAATATAAACACATTTTCAAATACAAAAGCTGTCTGAAATTAGTTATTGCAAATTGACAGTCAAAGCATAGATATAATTTTCTTCATAAATACAGGTCATAAGAATTTAACACATTTTTAAGAGTGGAATTCTAAAAATTTAAAAGGATGTAAATAAACAATTTCTTTAAAATTTGGTACATTTACAAAAGGACTCTAGCTCTGTTCTTTGCCAGATGCATCTTCCAAACGAGTCACCATTGTCCCTTTAAGTCAGACACAATTGCTCTTCACTCTTGCTGGAAACTTTTCTAGATCCTTGTTATGAACAGTGCATTGGACACTCATTTATTTTAGCTGCGCGAACTCTGGTAGTTAATGACCTTTTCTCCTCTAAAATTCCAGAGACTTTTCAAAAGATAAAGAGGAAAAGACCAAAAAAAAAAAAAAAAAAATCACTACCATTTTCTGCTGAATTTAAACTCTGGTCAAAGACACGATGCAAATAGTTTATGCTAAAGAGGAAAATACCCTTTCTCCCCCGACGAGAAGTGTAGATTCATCCAAACCCCAGACCGCTTGTCTTTGCGCTAGAGGCACAGCACGGGTATAACTTGTGGTTGTGTTTTTGCTAGTTTCTTACCTCTGGGCCTTCTTTATAGCTTTGCCCCCCACCCCGCCGGCGGCGGTGCTCCCGCCGCTGCACCCTCGGCCGCCTGTTGGCTGCGGCGCCCTGCGGCTCGCGCACGCGCCCCCGCGCTGCGTCCCGCACACGCGCGCTCCCGCCGCCTCCCGCCGCGGGCGGCGACTGGGTGGCAGGTAGCTAGACAGCCGACCTCCGTCCGGTAACCCATGGCAACCGCCCTGGTAACCCATAGCAACTGCGCTCCAAAGGGGAGAGGGGAAAAAAAAAAGCCCGGTGGAGGGGGCGGCAGGCAGTGAGTGGGAACAACCACCACAAAAAGACAGCGATTTACATCCCAGACCTACGGCTCCCGGCTCCGAGCGTGGGCGCTGCGGGGCTCCTTGCAGCGTTAAAATGACAACTCGGGCTGCCCTGGGGAGACAGTAATCACAGAAATAAAATAATACTGCAGAAGGGTCCTAGGGCTGGCTGTGGGGAGGGAGCCTGCGCGGAACGCCGATGCCCCCGGGTTTCCACGCCGCCTGAGGCCCCCGGGCTCGCTAGCGCGCGCGGATCCCTGGCCGG
>PVJX010036247.1:0-17701 GCA_004027295.1 Dolichotis patagonum
TTATGGGGTTCTTCCTCCAAGGAAACCTGTATCTCTTGACAGTGCTCTGCTCTCCCTCATGCAGGGCTCCACCTCCTCCCATCTGCAGTCATTTCTGTAGTGAGGAAATGTGTGTCTGTGGAGCCTGACTGAAACGCTTTCACAATGTGACATTATTTCTTGGATAAAATTTCCAGGGAAAATTAAAGTTTTGGGAAGGCTTGCATTCTGTATTGATGATCTGTGGGCACTGGAGGGCTTTTGGAAAATTTTCTTTGCCCTTGCAACCTGAGAAGAGAAAGAAGAGACACACAGTAGCGACACAAGGTTCTGGGAAGAACAGTGGTGGAGTTAGAACCTCTGGGGTCTGTACCTGCCCCCACAAGTCAAGAGACTGTATGATGAAGAGCAAGCCTGGTGCTTTGCTTTGCTTTGCTCCATTTTTAAACTTTTTTCCATTTAGCGTGTCCAGGATTCTCTGCTCTTTTGATGTCTCCTCATCCCACTTGGTCACAATTCTTCTCTCTGGGATTTTGTCCTGTGCTCTTGTTTCTTCTCCCTCTACTCCCAGTTTAGCTCCTCTGCTGGTATGTCCCCAAATGCCACCTCTATATATCTATGGCTCCTCAGTCTCTATAGCTAATACTCTCAGCTTTCTTCATGGGAATCTCAAGCTTGACCTTCACTGGGTGGCTTGTAGGGACCTGGAAATCAGAACACCCAGAACTGTGCACATGGTTCTCCCTGCCTGCCCACTCTTTCTCCTAGGTGTCCATCTTGGCCACTTGCCCCTCTTCATCTCAGGAACAACAGGCCAGAAATCCTGGAAATGTCCAATTAGCCCTTCTCATGGGGCAGGTGTCCACCAGCTGTTCACCCAGGCTCCTGCCTGGTTCTCAGGGAGTCACCTTCTGCCTCTGCCTGCTGTCTTCCAGCGCTGCCCTCTCCTACCCACCATGGCCAGATCATCCCATCTCCCACTCTCTGATGATGGGTCCTTGGCTGGTTAACACAAATCCTCCCACTTTTGTAAGAGGGGATGATTTAGAGAAGATGATCTCATAAGATGCTTCTGGCACGATCAGTCTAGTTCAGTAATCATCTACCTAACGCTGTTGTCAAAAGCCTGCAGAGAAGCCTTGCCTCTGGATTTTTTCCACTTCTCCAAACCTGTGCCTCAGTAATTTCTAGATGGACCTTTCCAAGGCCTCAGGAATTTCTTTGTTGTCCCTCTTGACCAGGCTGCCTTCCTCTCTGGCCAGAGCTCCTCCCAATATACACGCAATGCTCCATGCAGGTCTCACGCCCCCGGCCTTCTCCCAGTGCCATTCCATGATCACCTTCAATTTTACTCATCATTTGGACCAGGACCACAGCAATAGCCTCTTCATTGTTTTCACTTTCCTTGCAGCCAGCGTGAAATTCCACTGAGCAAACCTGAACAATACTCTTGTCTTTAGCACCCACTGCTGTCAGTGACTCCCTGCTGCTCTTGGCATAAAGGTTCAAACTCTCAGCAGGGTTCTTCACACTGCATCTGCCATCCAGTCCTATACCCGCACTCCCTCCTTGTTCATTCTTTGCTTTCCTGCAGCAAAGCTTTCTAAGTGCTCAGAGTTCCTTCCTGCTCCAGGGTCAGGCCTGGTCTGCTCTTCTTCGGCTTCTTGTGAGCCAGTGGACTCTACTCATCTGTCTGACCTCAACTCAAATGTCCTTTCTTCTCCTCCTCGTTTCACTGCTACATAAGCTTCTCTGATTACACACTAAGAATTGACCTACTGGGCCAGTCTCCTGGGACAATTATTTGAAGGGAGGAGCTGTGTGTTTGTGTGTGTGCTATGTGTGTTGTGTTGTGTATGTGTGTATTTGTTTGTTTTCAGTACTTGGGATTGAATCCAGGGTCTTTACATTGAACTATACCCTCAGCCCTTTTTATTTTTAATTTTGATACAAGGGTCTTGCCTAGTTGTTGTGTTGCCCAGGCTAGGCTCCAACTTGGAATCCACAGCCTCCCAGAACGCTGGCAATACAGGTATGTGCCGCCTGTCTTTTCATTCACCACCATCCTCTCCTCTGCCTCCCTCTGAACACATATGCACCCAGCTCTGTGTCCAGCATAGAGTAGGCACCTGATGCTCATCAGCTGAATGGGAGTCTGCTCATGCGTTGCCCATCACAACCTGGGAGCAGCCAGCAGGCGAGGGGCTGTATCTGGTTCATCTCCGTCGGAAGCAGGCAGTGTCTGTGTGAGTGTGCACATTCAGATTTCCAGCTGGTGACAGATAAAACAAAAGGTGCCAAAGCCCATGTACAGGAATTTGAGAGTTAGAATTGCACAACAAGTTTTGAGGTCAAAGCTCATCTGAGCAAAAACAGTAAAGCAGTACGTAGTTTCCATTGCATGCTCCCCTGAGAAGTTTCCTGGGCTAGGATTTGTTATGAGGGTGTCAGGAAGCAGATGCTTTAAAGACTCCTGGCCTTTTTCTCCCCAGAAAACACATTTGCATTTCTTACATGCACAGTTTTTAAGGTTGAAAATTATTTGAACATGGGAATCATTATTATTTTATCTATCTTTCCTTCCTTTGCTCCCATAGAAATCTTTGACAAAGAATAGAAGTTTTATAAACTTGCTGGATTAGATTGGATTTATTCCAATCATATTTGGAGCCTCAATAAGATTCATCCATTCATTCATCAAACATTGACTATTATTCATTCATTCACTCACTCATCAGGTATTGGCTACCTACTAATTGCCAGGAAATGGGGCTAAAATTGCAAACAAACGTACAAGCAGTACGTTTCTTGTTTGCTGAGAGGTTCCAGAAATATTAGGAGGATTGAGAAAGTTATGACCAGTGCTAAACCAGGAAAGATCAGTGACCAAGGGAACTACAGAGGACACATGATCTTAGGCCTGGACCCAGGAGTAGTAGTCATGGAAGGCTTCCTGGAGGAAATGATTCTCAAAAGGAGACCTGGCAGACAGGAGAAGGGGATAAGGATGAGAGTACTTCAGGGAGAGAAACAGCTTGTACAAACGTCAGAGAATTCCAGTTGTGAAGGAGTGCAGGCTGCAGGGTGGAGATGAGTGCTGAGCCTGCTCATAGGAGCCCTGGTCTGCTCATGGGCACTTTAACATCATTCTGTGCTGAGCCTTTGGGCCAGCTTATGAGGCAAGGAGAGTCATTCCAAGGTTTTAGAGAAGGCTCAGGATAATCCAGCATCCCAAGGAAGTTTGCCCAGGAGATCAGCATAGGGATGAGGTTTCAGACCTGTGGTCTGGGCCTTCCTCATGTCCAAACCACCTCCGGATTCTGGGCTGCAGAAGAGGAGAGGCCCCCACGCTGGCAGACACAGAAAGCAGAAGTGCCAATGCATCCCCCATAATGTAGGCACAGCCTGCCTTCCTAGGCTGCATGGTTGGTCTCCACCATAATTAGGATCTGTTTCATGCTGCCCAGTGGGGGTAGCAAGGAGCTGGAAAGGCCACCTCTGCAGACAGCACTTTTGGCCACAGAGTGCTTTAATCTCTTGTCTAAACAGTATTCAAATAAGGTTTTCCACCAGTTGTGCTCAGGGCCAACACCTGCTGCACAATTTGGAAGATACACCACAGGACTGAGGAGCATGGAGGCCTCATTATGTAATTAGGTCTTTGGAAAATGAGCTATTATTCGTCAACACAGCAATCAGAGGGCTCGATGCGGCTTGGGGATGCAAGACGATGAGAGTGTTTGTTTCTCTGGTGTTCATTGCTGCTGCTTCATGCAGATTGTCACAGAGCAGGGCATCTCCAGGGTGGCCCAGCTTCTGCAAGGAGGGGAAAAGGCTTTCCCCTGCCCCCTTTTTTATAGCATGGAATGGCTTGGTGATAGGGAGAGCCTAGGGCGGCCGTCCTCAAACTTGAGCATGTATCAGAATCCCTAGAGGAATATGTGTGCAGAGGTTTCTGGGTCCCACCTCCAGAGTCTTGGAGCCAGTGGGTCTGGGGTGGGGCCTGAGAACCTGCATATCTAACAAGTTACCTGGTGGTGCTGATCAGAGTACTGCCCTTGTGAACAACTGTCTGAGAAAACAGAGCCCTGATCCCAGCTTCCACAGGAAGCCTCCCAAGATCACAGCTGAGCCAGGGTGGACAGCTGAGCTGTGTGATTTAGTGAGAAGGGAAAGGACAGGGGGTGTTTTTCCTGTTTTTCAGATCAGGAAACCGAAGTTCAAGTCTCATGGGTTTAGAAGTGGTAGAACTGGGACAAAACCTGTCTTCTGCTGCCTCTTGCAATCCTTTACCAGGGTTCAGCTTGTACTAAGAGACTTCCGGCAGTTGGTTAGTTTTTGCTTTAGCTCCCAGGAATAGGCACCACTAAGTAGGCCCCCAAGTCAATGCTCTTATCCCCTTCCTGAGCACATAGCTCAACTTTCCCCTCCGTCTCTTCTTGTCACCTTTTGTCTCTGCTGCAGCCAAAATGATTCCTCTCTTCCAAGCCTGGCTCATACAGACCCTGACACATGGTAGCCCTAATGTTTCATACCCTTCCTGTGTATGAAATGTCACTTCCAGGGTGATTTGGAAACTCATGAGAATCCAGGACCCTGAGTACTCCTGGAAGAGAATCACCTGTATGCCTACCTAGATAGAACTTTATATTCAGAAGCTCTGTTGTGTTGAGCTGCTGATATTTTGGGGTCCATTAGTAATGGTAGCCTAATCTGCTCTAATTATGCTTAGTTCTTTAAAGTGTACAGGTAGGTATGATATACAAATAAGTAGGACCATTCGAAACAGAATTACTTGCTTTCTGAAAATGCAAATTCCTGGGCCTTGTAATCATCCCTACTGAAAGTAGTTCCTTGGCTGCAGTACTTAGAAATGTGCATTTGAACAAGTATTCCAGATAGTAGTTATGCCCAATAGAGTCTGACAACTATATATATATATATATATATATATATATATATATATGATCTAGTGTCAGTAAACTATGGCCTGCAGCCAGATGTAGCCTGTCACCTGTTTTTGTGCAAGCTGTGAGCTGAAAATGGATTCTTCATTTTTAGATGGTTAAGGAAAACCCCAAAGAGAATAGTATTTTTTGATAGATGACAAGTTTATTGGGATAGAGCCACATTCATTTCTTTAGTTATTGTCTTTGGCACCCCAGTGGCACAACTGAATAGTCATGACAGAAAGCATGTGGCCTGCTCGATCTAAGATATTTCCTCTTGGGCCCTCTGTGGAAAAAGTTGGCTGACCCTTGTTCTTACCTAGATCCCAAAGCCCCACTTAAGCGGGTGCATCTTGATGCATAATAATGTGTAGTAAAGTTATTACAATTATGGACTTAAGAGTCCCTGGTTTGTAGGCACACAAGAGTAAATATTATTGTCCTTTCATTCATTTATTCATTCTCTCAGTAAACATTTATATACTCTCAAAGTTCTGGGCACTGAGTTATAAAAGAGAATATGATAGGTGAATAATACATAAGCCTGGCAATTATGCTTTTTCCATTACAGTGAAACTCATTATTAAATAAAAGGCTAAACATTAAGTAGTCTCTAATTACTGTATGACAGTGTTACACAGCGTTGCACAGGGATTTTTGTAGAAGATGTTAACAAAAATGGGTTCACCCTCAGAGGCAAGTGCACCTACTGAAGATCCTTCATTTTATAGGAGTGGAAGTAATAAAGACCAAACTCAAAGCCATTGCAGACCAGAGCCAGAGAGTTCTGTATTTTTTTTTAAAACATGGAACAACATGAGCCAGGAAGGCAGACACACATTTCTAAGTAGGCAATGTCTAACAGTGACAGTAGAAGTAGAAGCAAGTTTGGAACTCATTAGAGAGAGAAATTATGGGCTTGAACGGCATGGACCTGGCAATTTGGATGTCCCGGGGGTGAGAGTGGAAGAAGTGAGCCAGCCCAAGCAGGTCACACAGATGTTATGGGGTCACCCAGCAGTGTACGTCTAACCCCAGCAGGATCCAAAGAGAAATTAACTCCTGAAGGGCCCATTCCGGGGTCAGAGTGCAGGTAAGTTGGAAGAGATGTTTAGGGAGCGCTGATTCTCAGTCTTAGATAGGACCCAGCTTTCAGTTAGGGAGATTATCTCAGTCAGTGAGATGAGATTCTAAAGCAGGAGCCCATCTTTGGAAGAAGATTCAGATGAAAACCTGGCCAGACTACCAGGCTACCATTACCAGCCACTGGGTCTAAGGTTCAAGGCTAAGCTCTAGCCCAGAATCAGGGCAGTTCAGGCCAGCAGTGGAGGCCAACTAGGAATACTGTGTTCAAGAGTTACCTAGAACTTGATTCTGATCCATGCACCAAAAACTGCTTCCTTGAAACCAGACATAGCCAGATATTTGATACAGTGGTAGCCAAAAAGATGGATGAAAAGATTCATTTAGGGAATTTGTTGAAAAGTTTCTTAAAGAGAGCTGACTCAAGTGACATGGCACATCTCTCCTCCCTTCTTTTCCTGCTGTTTCTTGGAATACAACTGTGGTGGATGATGCTCCAGCAGCCCTCTTGGGCCGTGAAGTGACTTTGAGGGGTGAAGCCCATGCTGGAATGGTGAGACAGAATGATAGGGGTCTGATTATCTGTTAACCCAGAATCAGCCACATTTGCATATGTTTATCTCTAGACTTCTCTGTTAGGAAAAACTAACTCTATACCTTATATGAGTCACTTATTTGGGGTTTTCTGTTACAGAGAGCTGAATTTCTCCTAACTGCTACATCTTTCCATCCAGGAACTCTTCTCAGCATGTGACATATGTGCCACTGTCAGCAGACAGGACAACTTTAGGTACCATATGAGTCTATGATTATGTATTTATTTTAATACATACTAGAGAAAATATAGCCAGGACTTCAAAGCTCTGATTTCATGGATGAAACTCAGGTTGGTATGTCTAAAAAAAAGTCGATTTAAAATAAATGGTTGGATAAACAATATAACAACCATCCTGCAGGGGAGGCAGCACTCAGGAAGGTAGAATTGGAATGATGGGTTATTTATAAGGAATGAAGAGGAAACTGGACCTGCCTCATTTGGAAGAGTCAGTGCCTACCTCGCCCACAACAGGTGCTCGATAAATGTTTGTGGAATGAATGTGTACAGTTGTCTACTTGAATGGGCTCCAGCTTCTCTCAGAACACCCATTGCTTCTGCCTGTAGTTCACCACCTCACCTCTGGGTCAGAGCACATAGCATCTTTTTGTTGTTGTTGTTGCTTTATCCAAATTTTCTAATATGCAAATTTTGATTGAAAGCACAAGGCAGTAACCTGATCTTGAAGCTTTATTTTCAGGTTTTATTAAGTGAATCCTGTAGCCTCAGCCATTTTACAATCCTGTGTCAGTCTCTTTCTCTTGCTGGCTCTTTGGTTAGGCTCCATTTCGTGTAGTGGAAATAAAAACAAACTGCCTCCCATAGAGAAGATCTATGGCTGCTTGTTTCTCTTGAGCATAAATATATTTATTACTTGTGGCCAGATGGAGCCTTACCATCTGGCTCTTAGGGATAAGCAGGGAGGAATTCCTTCATTTGTACTAGTGTGGTTGACACCAGCGACTGCCCATCAC
The DNA here is from genome assembly GCA_004027295.1 of Dolichotis patagonum. NCBI lineage: Eukaryota > Metazoa > Chordata > Mammalia > Rodentia > Caviidae > Dolichotis > Dolichotis patagonum. Next base: position 7,581 of record PVJX010036247.1, read on the forward strand.
AGACACCTCCCTTTGTCTCAGGAGGACCGGGGAAAGCCCATATGGGAGGTAGTGATGGATATGAAGAGAGAGTGCAATGGCTCAAAAGATGAGCCCAAGGCTCTTGATGGGAAGGCTGAGGCCACTGAGAGACAAATGTGCCAGAGCAAAGGAAGTGGCTGGACAAAGTGGTCCTGAGGGGGAGTGGCAGGGTTTGATTGACAGAGTAAAAACCAAGTGGCTCTGCATCTGTTGTCTCAGGTTAGCTCACATGGCACAGAGAGGTGGGAGGCATGAGTAGTGATGAGCTTCTCCAAGGCTGGGTTTTACATGCTGGGATCTGTCAGCATGGCTTCTGATGGTAATTGTCCTACTCATTGCAATAAAAGTATCCAGAAACATCTCTGCACCTCATGGCAACAGTGACAGCCATGTTAGTAGGATATTTACATTCTGTAAGTGAGTAACTGGAGATATTGGAGAGTCTCTCCTAAGGTCTATGGAAGGTGAGTAAAGAAATCTAGTTTAGATGATACCAGGCCTTCAGTTTGCAAGTTCAGGCACTTTCCATCCATCCAGTACCTCTGCAGCTTGTGATCTACACAGTGAGGCATTTGGATGTTTCCAATCTTGCTAAGGTAATAGCTTCCCTTTCCTTCAGATTCCCACTCATTCAGCTTCCTTTGTGTATCTGAAATCTCCAGTGAATCTATAGCTGAGTCTTCATTTCTCAGTGACCTTCACTTGGTTTTGTTACTCCCTCCACCCAAGTACTTCTTTATTTTGCTGCTCTTCTTCTAGACAAAGTACACTGAGATGAGGATTTGAAGATTGGTGTTTATGTTGGTGAGCGTTCCATCACTGTGACAAAATACCTGGGAAAACAAATTTAAAGGAGGAAAAGTTTATTTGGCTTATAGTTTCAGAGGTTTCAGTCCGTAGTTGTGTGGCTCAGTGGGTTTTGAGCCTATAATGGGTCCATCATGGCAGAACTGTGTGGCAGAAGAAAGCTGTTCACTTCGTAGTAGTGAGGGAGAAGAAGAAAAGAGGAGATGGAGGGACAGAGGAAGAGGAGAAGGGGAGAACAGAGGGAGGGAGAGAGGGGGAGAGTGAGGGAAAGAAAGAAAAAGACAAAGAGGGAGAGAAGAGAGAAGAGGGGAGACAGGTAATACGGAACCAAATATAGCTTCCAAAGGCACACCCCCGAAGACTCACTTCTTTCTACTAGATCCCATCTCCTAAGTTTCCTTCATATCCCAATAGCGCAACAGATTGAGAACCTGCCAGTGGTTTAATCCATTTATGAAGTCAAAGCCTTCATGACACAATCACTTCCCAAAGTCCTACTCTGGACACTGCTGTGTTGGACACCACACCTTCAGTATGTGAGCCTTTGGGAGATGTTTCAAATCCAAGCGGTAATGTGTCCATTTTGTGTGTGCCATGTTGACAGTGGTGGCCACTCATACTTTCTTCCATTCTACATGTATTGGCTGAGTGTCAGGTTCTGTTGGGGGGGATATAAGAGGAACCAGCAGCAACTAGAGGGATCATGTAATCATTCTCAACATTGCATGGCCTCTGGTCCTCCTGTGGGATCTGGTGAATGATTTGTCCCTCTCCTTTCAAAATACATGTGTTCTCAGTCATCAAAATTTTGTACACAGTCTATCTGTAAATGTGCTAGTGGTCTAGAGACATGCAATAGGAGGTAGAGGTGGAGGCTATGATATTTTCATTCAGTCAAATGTGGAGAGAAGGACAAGCAGGAACAGGAAGGATACAGGAGGCTGCCAGTGTGAAACAAGGAAGATCAGTGTACAAGATAAGCTTGGAGCAATACTAGGGAATACAATCTAAACGGAAGGCCTCAAATGCAAACTAGGTCAAACAGAGACTGCACGGATGGGAGTCCTTTCTTCACTGAGGAGTGGCAGTTTCTTACCTCTGAAGTGGCTATGATGTGGTCTTCTTTCCAGTGTTGTTAGGAAACTGAAATTATAAGGGATGGGAGGACCCTTTGCCCATGTTGGTTTCTACTGAGTTGTGTGCCTGTTCAGAGCAGGACCTGGTCTATTATGCTACATCTAAGCAAAGTGCCTGACATGGAACAGGTGCTCTTTAAATGCATCTGCATAGTAATCACCCGAGGAGTTCTGTTTGAGCTTCTCTGAATAAATAAAGAAAAGGAAGGAGGGAGACAGAGAAGGAAGAAGTTGTTGGTATCATCCTGAGGGATGATGTATTATCTTTGGAATTTCCCATGGTGCACAAATAGATGTCTTCAAACTGTATCACAGTGTAAATTGAAGACTGATAAGAAAAATCCTAATCTCGTAATGACTTTGATAATAATTTCAGAGATACTTTACTTCCATTTCCTCAGGCTTTAAAATCAGCAGCTAATATATGAGCCCCTAAAGAATTTTTTTCTATAAGCTAAAAAATGTCCAGAAAATCAGTTCTTAAATGCATCAGTAACGATGGGATGGTGGTGGACAGGAAGAGATCGCTAGTGAAACTTTACATGTAAAAAGATTGTCATTTCCTATGTGAGGACTCTCCAAATGTCCCAGCTGACTCATACACAGAGGCTTGAGGCAGGAGGAGTCTACAGTCACATTCCTGAATTGTTAGCTCCATTTTGCAGTTTGGGAAACCATGACCTAGAAAGGTTAAATGACCTGCCCAAAGTCGTGTGGCAAGTTCATGGCAGCATAGGTGCCTGGGAACTTGCTGCAAATAGATACAGAGAAAACCAGATACACTCTGTTTGAAATCAGAGTGACTTACAATATAAGGACCCCTGCCCTCCATTCCCCACCTCTTTCCAGGTTCTGCTGTGAGGCAGTATTTGTAGAGGAAGGATTGCAGCAGCTGGACACATTTGGGACAAAACTCCATTCCTGCATTCTGAGTCGCATGGCCTCTGGTGCTCACATCTCTCCATCCCCCACCAGGAATATCTGGTCTCCACTTGTAGGTCAGTTGGGCCCTGCTCTGGGGTTTGAGTGTTGGGAAGTGAGAGAAAGCCAGAGAAAAGTTGTCACGGCAACAGGGGAGCAGTGGCTGCTCTCTAAGGTGATCTATGGCTCTGTAAGCAGACAGAGGATTGGCTTGTTTGCTTTCCATCTGGGCCCTCTGGGCTTCTGGGCATGCTCTGGGGGAATGCTAATGCCACTGCCTTCCTCCTCTTGCCCGCTGTGCAGCAGCCACCTGAGGTTGGAACCACCTGCTTCTAGCTGCCCCTAGCAAGAAGCAGTCTGGGAAGTGGCTTCAGTTTTCAGCCTTCTTTCCCCACTGGATAACAGACACGTGACATCTCAGAGCTTGGAGTTACCATGGGGATCTCACTGGATCAATATTCTTGTTTGACACATCAGCGAACTGAGGCTCAGAAAGGGACCTGAACTCGCTGAAAAACAGACTGTGAATAGAGACAGGGTGAGAATTGAAACTCGCAATCTAGTGCTCTTTCTGCAGGACCATTTTGCTTTTCTAGTCAAGGCAAGAAGGGTACTTACAGGCAGGTAGCTGTTAACTGAATGACCTTGGCCAAGTCATCACTTTCTCTATGTTAGATTATTATTCTGATAAATCTGGGGTTGGACTCCATGATGTGTGATTATCTGCACTGTTTACAGGAATGACATAACTTTTTTGATGACTTATAGAAAGGTCAAACTAGGGCTTCCAAACCAAATCTTTTGAGTCCATTAATGTTTCTTTGTCACTGGTGGTGTTGTGGTTTTTACAAAACTAACAGCAGTGTTTCAGAGTACACCAATCAATGGCTTAGCCGTGAAGGCTACATTACACTGGCTGAATATTGCAGTAACACTCCTTGTAATTTTTCCTGCTTTCAGCCTAGCTTCCCAGGCAAGCATCTAGGTTTATCTTCCTAAAACTCACATGAGATCAGGCCACTTTCTCCTTGCTTACAATCCAGCCACAGACCTTCAGAGTCAGTGTCAATCAGGACTGTGGAGTCCTTCCTCAAGATAGTAACATGCTCACATCCTTTCCCAGCACCTCTCATCTTCCATAAGTACCTGTGACCATGGTGCCTCTTTTTAAAAATATTTTATTTTGAAGGTAGTAAAATACAACAGAACAAGACAGAACAAAGCCAATTGAGACAATGCAGTGAAACTGGTACGGAACTTCACAGCAGGATACCGGGATAACAGTGATAGGTACCATAGTATATTTCGGTATCTTCACCATAGTTGTCCAATCAATTAGGTATAGCAAAGTCAAACCAAAAACAGAGCATTGTAAAACCAATCCCAAAAGAGAATATTGAATACAGCAAAACAATTAATCAGAACAAAGCAAAACAGTGAAAACAACACTTGCCTTCAAACAGAAGATAGAAGGAAATCCCCCATATTGGCTATATTGCATAAGGTAATGGTGCTTATTTAACATACTTGGATGCCCCTCCACTAACTTCATGCATGAAAAATTACAAGGAGTGTTACTGCAATATTCAATATTCTTCTGCCTTTGTTCCCTCTTCCTTTCATCCTGCTTTTTCTAAATCCCTCCCATTCTTCAAAATCCAACCCAGTTATCTCCCCAGCACTGTGAATGAGGTCTCCTCTATGCTCCCTGATCACTTGCTATTTAACCTTGTTAGAACACGTTTTGTACCATATATATATATATAGTTTCTTCTCTTCCTCTTTGATCAGGATGCAGACTCTTCAGTTTGGAATATTGTTTTCCTTTGGTTTCTACCATGATTTGACTATGGTTGTATCCTCTAAAACTCATTGAATTGTCCCCAGTGTAATGGTATTGAGAGGCATTAATCTTTAGAGGTATTAAAGAAGTTCTCATGGGACTATGTGAGTTACTTTAGTGGAGGGATGTTATAAAGTGAGGCTGCCCTTCATGTTTAGCTTCTTCCACATTTAGCTTCTTCTTTTCTTTCTGTTTTCTACCATGAAACACTGGCCCCACTAGCAGCTGAGAACATTCTTGGAAACATCACAACTTTCAAAACTGTGAACTGAGGAAAATTTCTCTGTTTTATAAATTACTTGGTCTCAGGTATTCTATTTCAGTAACATAAAACAGACTAAGACAGCTCTCTAGTGTCTCGTGTAGAGTCTGATTAGTAAGAGGTAATCAAGCAATATTTGTTGAGTGGGTAATGATTGTGGAATGTTAAATTTTTGTTATAAAATTCACTTTACAATAGAACTCTGAGGATCTGTCTAAAAATACCAACTTCAGGTCATAAGTATTCATTACCCACTATGTTTAGCAGCCCATCAACTTCTTTTACCAAAGGGACCATCCATAAAATGTTCACTGTCTTGAGAGTCAGCAAACCAGGACTACTCGCCACAACAAATGTCTTGGAAGACTTGAGATGTAATTTATAAGAGTAAAAAGAGCAAGCAGATCTGCCTCCACCTGCCAGCTGCTGCCACCTGGAGGCTCCTTCCTGTGGGCAGCCAGCAAGAGCAGGGACATGCAGCCAGGTAAGCCCCATGCACCTTAGACTACCACCGGAGGCCTTTGGTTCCTTTGGGTAGCCATCACTTACTGGGAGAAGGAGACAAAGACACCTCTGTGCCTGGACCATCATGGGAGTCCTGGTGTAAACATGCAGGCTGAGAGGAGCAGCTCCCCACCACAGCCCCCCCTGACAATTGAGGAAGCCCTAGAGTAGCTGCACAGGTCTGGAGAAGCCCACCCCATGCCCTGATACCTCCCTGTAAATCTAGGGTCAGAGGAACCCAGGTGCCTGTCCCATTCTCCTACACCACTAAGGGGCTGCCAAAGTGGGAAGTTCCTGGAGCCCCACAATCAGCTTGTTGGGAGGAATCAAGACAAAGGAGCAAAAGGCAACCTCAGACCTCCAGCCCACATAGAACAAATCTGGGAGATACAGTCATGGAACTGTAGCAAGTGAAGTAAAGAAACAACTTCATGAGATTGGAAAAGCAATCAAATCAGAAATAACGTCTCAGGTAAAAGAAGAAATCACAAACATAATGAAAGAATTGCTCAGCATATCTAAAAAAGACATAGATAAGAAAGAGGAGCATAGGTAAATGATGGAAACCTTGAGTGAACAATATATAAAGGAATTAAAATACATGAAACAGATTCAAAGAGATATCCAGGAAATTAAGAAGTCAGTTGAAAGCTGGCTGAACTACTTTAAAGAGACTGAAGATAGACCTTCAGACCTTGAAGACAGGATTGCTGGTAGTGATTGTGAAAGGAAAGATCTCTTAAAAATAACAAGGAACCAGGAAATAACAATTCAATGGCTGCAAGATGATGCAAAGGCACATAATTTAAGAGTGATAGGTATCGATGAAGAAGCAAGGGTCAACACAAATGAAATTAAAAGGCTATTTACAGAAGTAATAGCAGAAAAGGATCTGGCATACAGATAAGTGAGGCATATAGAACTCCAACTAGCCATAAACAAAGTAAATATACACCCATACATATAATAATCAAAATCCTAGAAATTCAGCACAAGAACAGAATCTTAAAAGCTGTTAGGGAAAGAAACAGATAACCTATAAATGAAAGCCACTTAAGATTCATGACAGACTTCTCAACACAAACTATCAAGTCAAGAAGAGTTTGGAATGAAGTGTTTTTATCTCAAAAGAAAACAACTTCCAACCCAGATTGATGTACCCTGCAAAACTATCTTTTAAAATTAATGGAAAAATAAGATACTTCCATGATAAAGAACAACTGAAGGAATTCATGACTATCAAACCAACCCTATAGAGAGTGCTAAAGGATATTCTCGAGAGATATAAAGCTGACCATGGTTCCAGGAACAGCAGCAGAGGAGGATCGCCAAACAAGACAAGCAACTGAATGAAAGGGAAAAGTGGAGGGCCAGCAGCAGGTGGATAGCATGGCAGAAACAAAGCAATGTATGCTGGTTGTAATCATTAATGTCGATGGCCTCAATAAAAAGAAACACAGGGAGAGTGGATCAAGAAACAAGACCTATCAATATACTGTATGCAAGAAATGTATTTAACTGATAAGGAAATTCATAGACTGAAAATCAAAGAAGAGAAAATAATTGTTCCATGTGATAGGAGGCCAGAAATATCACAAAGATAACTTGCCCATCAACTGCAGAATGAATAAGAAAGATATGGTATTTTTATGCAGTGGAAAGCTACCCAGCTATAAAGTAAAATAATCTTGAAGTTTTGTAGGTAAATGGATGCAACCGGAGATTGTGTTCCTGGGCCAAACAGTTTCAACTCAAATGGGTGAACCCTAGCATAAAAAACAGAAGGAGTTAATGGAATACAAAAAGCAAAACAGTTACTGTAAGAGTGATAGAGGAGGAAACACCTGGGAGGGAAAGATGGTAACTACTGTTAATTTCTTACTATCTTGTCTTGAACTCTTGTATTGTTTTCACAATTTTGTTAGGTTTGGCTTGGTTCTGTCTTTTTTTGTTAGATTTTACTTTGTCTGGTGGTGTGGGCAGCTATTTTGAACATAAAAGGGTGTATTATGGTAATCGTGGTTGTTTTCCTATTATCTTGTTTTGAAGTCTTATAATGCTTTCATTTGTTTGTTTAATTGGTTTTATTCTGTTATGTTTCATTTGATTTTATTATGTGTGATGGCATAAACAGCTATTTTGAAGAAAACAAGACATTATTGTAGCCATTGCTGATTTCCTGTAATCTTGTTTTGAAGTCCTATCATGCTTTTATTTCTTTGTTTTGATTTGTTCTATTCTGTTGTGTTTTATTTGATTTTATTATGTGTGATAGTATGAACAACTTTTTTGAACAAAATGAGACATTATTATAACCATTGTTCATTTCCTGTTATCTTGTTTTGAAGTCCTGTAATACTTTCATTCTTTTGATTGATTTTACACTATTTTGTTATGTTTGATATTATTGTGTGTGAAGCTATGGTCAACTATTTCAGAGAAAACAAGAGACATTATGGTAGCCACTGTTGATATCCTGTTGTCTTGTTGTGAAGTCTTGTGTTGCTTGCATTGTTCTGTTCCGATTTGCTTTGTTCTGTTTTGTTTTGTTTCATTTTGTTTTATTCTCTTTAAAATAAAAAAAAATTTAAAAAGAGAGAGTGAGAAGACGTCAATATGGTCTCTGTTCCTGGGGAAGTCAATATTTACTCTCTGGTCCTTAATTATAACAATGGGTTTGGGCTTGGTGAACCCTAAAAAACTGTATTGTTCATTACCCTTGATTTCAAGATATCCAGTGAGCAGTTGCCAGAAACACAACAGCTAAGGCCATAATGGGAAAGAAAAGTATTCTATCAGTTTGAAGTTTCATTACAGATGAATTTTGTGAACATAGGGTAAACAAGGACTCTCTCAGAGAAGACAATCCTTTTGATCATCTGTCCAGTTGAGGAGGAAGGAATGGACTAGTACCATTGCTCAAGGTCAGGTTGATGAACTGAAGCAGGTTGGAGTAGGTAGGTGGTGCCTAAAGGTAGGGTCAAGAATGGGGGTGGTGAGGCTGATCTTGAGAGCAAAGGCAAGTCTGCTCCTGTCATGGGGAATGTGACTGGCCAGCAGTGGAGGACTGTCCTTGACCAACTGTCAGACATTTGCATTGTCATTTATTCTTAGAGGTAATCCTGGAGACCATAAATTCATGGACCTTATCCAAATAAAATCCTCAAATTTAAGTTACTTTTTTGGTTGTATAATTCTGGAGAAAGACTAAACTCTTGGGTATAGCTATAAAAATTCTTCACTGTCTTTCTCCCAGTCCCATCTCATTCCTTCATACTCCTCCTTTCTACTCGCTTTAACCTCTCAAGTCTTCTCTCAGTCCCTCAGAGGAGGCACCATGCTACTTTATTCTTGGTCCCTGCACACATTCTGCCTTTTCTCCCCTTCTGCCCTGCTATTCTCCTGCCAAGTCATCCTGGGATTCAAACCTGAGCTTCTGTTTCTTCTAGAAAACCTTCTTTGAAACCACCTCCCTCAAACAAAGACAAGGAGTCTTGCTTTTTTTTCCTTCCTTCCTTCCTTCCTTCCTTCCTTCCTTCCTTCCTTCCTTCCTTCTTTCATGTTTTTCTATAATACTGGGGATTGGCCTTTAAACTATCTACATCCTCAACTGTTTTCCTAATTTTTTATTTTGAGAAGAAGTCTTGCTAAATTGCTCAGGTTGGGCTCCAAATTGTGATTCTCCTGTCTCAGCTTCCCAGAATGCTTAGATTGCAGCACACATCACCACCCTTGGCTCAGACACACTTTCTTACATCCCATAGCTCCCAGTGTTCTCTCTGAGAAACATTAGAATGTTTCTTTGTTAGATTGGTTTCCCACTAGGAGCATGAGTTCTCTAAAGGAACACCTATCTCTGTATCTTCGGGGTCTAACATTAGTGCAATAATCAACACCTATTTTAAGTGAATAAATAAATGACATACTCAAAAGTGGCATATAACTTCCAAGGTCCAATTGTAATGTTTCCATCAGCACTGGATAAAAGTGGAATTGAACTTTATGTCCTTGAGAAGACCTCGTACATCCCATTAATAAGTAATAAGCCTTCTTTGTGGGTAGCAAATGATGTGGGTGACAAATGTGTTCACTTTTGGAGTTGTAAGGCCTCAGCATGCTCATGCTTATAGAATTCAGCAAGCATTGTACATATCCAATATGCTGAGTGCTATAGGAAATACTAGAACTAAGCTGGCCAAAAAGTGCCCTCCGTGCACTAAATTAGCACCTGTGCATGGTAATGAGGGTAAGAGTCACCTTCTGCTGTGTCTTTGTGGCCTGTGTGTTCCTTCATGCTGGTGTTTCCGTGGTGTCATTCTCAGGGAGCTCTATTAGGGAATCCATTCCTCAGCAGGTGGGCTTAACAGGGAGTGAGCTAGAGGCTCAGAGGTGAGTGTGTGGGGCCGGGCTGAAAAGAGGTACAGAGAGTGAGGAGTGTAACACACAAAGCACTTGACTCTGCAAGCTCCCTCGAGGAATATTTTGGAGTGAGGAAGACAGTCATTTCTGTGATGGTGGCACTACCCCTCTGGCATTTCACCTCTCCCTTGAGGTGTTCTCACTTTGATCCCTCTGCTGCAAAGAGTCTGTAAAAGAATATCACTGGAGCAAAATACACAGTGCATCA
>PVJX010036248.1:0-17699 GCA_004027295.1 Dolichotis patagonum
ACAATAATAGGCACCATTGTATATCTTGTTATCTTCAAAATAGTTGATCTTCCATTAGGTACAGCAAAATCAAAAGAAATATACAACATTATAGAATTTTTTTTGTTTTTTGTTTTCTGTTTCAACAGCACAAAGAGCCTAAATTAAAAAATTAAGGCAATATATTAATTACCTTGTTGAAGTCAGAGTTTTCAAGAAAAACAATTTAATGCAGGACATATAATTTATAGGATTATTTTATAATAGTCACCCAAAGAGTCAAATACAAAAAAGTGCAGGAAATCTGTCCACACACCAAAGACTCCAAGAATCCACCTGGGGGCCTAGATCTCATGGCAATGTGCTACATGAGTCCAGCTGAAGACCTGAAGCCCATGACAACGACCCGTGCAAGTCTGTTTCATGGATCTGTACTGAGAAAGCCCGAAGGTCAGCAGTGGCAGCCAGAAAATCTATGGCAGTGGGAAGAAGGGTCTGTGCCAGCAGGCTGAGGGATCTGCACTGGAGCCAGCAAGTGATACTCAATGTAAGGACCAGGGCTTCCCTGAAGACAACCGCAGCCATCCTCAGTGACTAGGAGGTCCCGAGCTCTTCCAACAATGAGAACAGCCAAGTTCATACCAGGAAGCCAGCACGACAAGCTTCTGCAGGAGAACCAAGAGCACCAGGAAAACGAATAACACTACTTCTTCATCTCCAATTCTCTGTTTCATGTTGTTGGCAAAAGTCCTCAGGTGGGCCATCCAGCACCATGCTGGGCCAGTTCAGCTGGGTGTTACGAGTTGACCACCAGCCGTCAATCCATCACACACCTACCATTTGGACTTTCCTAATAAGTGTTGAAGATATCTATAATTCTTCCAGTGTTCTCACTGTGTCTTTCTCCTTTTCTTTTGCAGTGATGAGTACAGGATTTAAGTAATATGTATTGGACATGTGCTACTTTCACAGTTTCCAACACATGCTATCTTCTTCAGTTCCATCAATAATTCTAAACGGTGGGTTAACATTTCACGGGAGTATAACATTATAATAACTGATGGCACTGAAACTCTCAGAAGTGAAATCAAGGCTCACATAGCTAGCAAGAGGAAAATGAAGTTCTTTTTTTGGATCTTCTTATTCAAAAGTGATTATTTATGGCCATAGAAGAGAAACAACAAACAATCTAGGGCAAGGATCTGTCACAGGACCTTTGAATAAGACACAAAATCACTCTGAAAAGACAGGCTAGGCCTTAGAGACCTTTGTGCACAAAGCTGGAACCTCATATTGGGAAAACAATACAAATTTTCTGACTCTTTTCCTTACATGTAATGTAAATGTATGGTCGTCATGAGGATTATAAAAGGTGGATTAACTCTCTTGCACAATGTCTGAGACAATGAAATGAGAGATAACAGTAATTATTACTAGCAGTAGCATCAGTCCTTATTTGAATACCTTAGTTGTAGATTGTAAGGGTTTGTTTCAGTATGTGAACAGGTGGTTCGGGAACTGTATTCTGTTTTCTCAACCAAAGCATGGCAAGTATAATGTAACAATCAGTCTACATACCAAGTATCCTTTAATTAAAACAGCTCTACTTAAAACCTTGGCTAAGTGTTAAAAAGGCACAAACTCACAGCTTGTAGCTTTTAGCTGATCCACTTGGTTCTTCATAATCAAATGAGCTTTCAGAGAAAAGATGTGCAGAAAGCATCTGCTCAGAAAGCACATTTGTATGGGGTGATGGTAGCTTAGCCACAAAGATGTGTTACAGCTAGAATACTATTTCAGTTTAATGAAATAATAAACATACAAAAAAACTAATAAAATGGCCTTTCCCTATTAAGTATGTAACTAAAAGTATTTACATGCATAATTATAACTTTTATTTGTTTTAATAGCTGTTGCTTTCCTTACAAGATATAGCTATAAATATAAAAAAGGAAAAATAATTCAATTATTTGATATCTTCTTTCAGACTATAAATGTTAATGACAGTCATCCTATTTGAGATCACCATTCTGGTATTCATTAATCCATGGAAATCCCATTAGTGTAGCTAGGATTGCCTGCAGGCTTTTATGATAGGATTATAATCACAATAGTAGATTAATAATATCTCATGGGCATTATCTAATTCAATTTCAGTAAGGTATTTCAAATAGAGACATTTCATGGGGAGGACAAATCTAACTGGAAGGTAGGTAGGATCACGACTTGGGAGAGTCAGTTCATGAAGTCGATTCCCAACCCATACCTAATTCCTGAATAATATAAATTAGTGAGGCTTGGTGGTGGCAGCCATGTGATAGCAACTTACACACCTAAACAACTACGTGTCCCATTATCCCAGGCAGAAAGAAGTGATTAGACAACTATGCTTTGAGGTAAAATAGAAGCTTTTGTGTCAGTCCCTGGGTGGGGGCGGGAATCCTTCTCTAGTCTGACTCTTTTGCCCCTGCTTTTGCTCTTTTCTTTCTTCTAACCTGGAACAAGGATGTGAATGGACCCTTATATGGGGTCAAGGAAACATATGGCCTCAGAGGGAGAGAAAGAAAGAGCCTTGATCCCTGGTCAGAGTGTGTGATGATTTTCAGTGTTAGGCAACCTTCTCCAGACTTCCTGTTCTATAAGAAAAGAAAGATTTCATTATTTAAAAGTTGTTCATCTGCTGATTGCAGTAACCAGGAGCTGCGTATGATTTTTAAGTGAAATTATTTGGGAAAAATAAAACTAGATAGACCCACACTTTTTCCAAATATAAACCACAAAGACTAAATCAGTCTCCTTGGGTGTCAAGGAAGAGGTCAATAGAGAAGGAAACTTTAAGTTAAATGAGTTTGTGGAGAGCTGGGTTGTGTGGAGAGTGGAGACTGTGCTTTGCTTTCAGCTGCGTCCAGGTGCCCAGCAGAGTAAGGAATACGGAAGATCAGAGACACCAACCATCCCCATTTGCTGGGCCTGGTACCATTTTGAGCACTGAAAATCTCACATCCTACAAAACTGGGAGCATTACCCTATTGCAAGTGCACCATCCATTCTGAGATGGATGACTAAAGCTGGGGGTGAGGGCATCTAAAACTTTTGCCACAGTATCTTGTCCTCATACCAACCTGCTTCCAGGGTTTTGTTAATTGAATAGATCAAAAGTCCAATCTGTGGAAAACAAAAACTTGGGTGAGAGAGCTGTTGGAATCCAAATCCCAAAATATCTTTTCATGCTATGTAATAGACACCACAAGGGGGTCAGTGTAAGTGTTTTTGTTATAATGACACCTGTAAACTAGCCAAGGTGTGGTGTGAATGGACGGGTCAGGAATTGGTGAACTAGGATCTTTGTTCATTCTACATAGGATGTGGCTTCCACAAAAGCTGAAACATTCTTAGACTGCCATGGACAGAAATAAAATAAGGTCCAAGCAAGAGAGGACTCGCTCAGTTGCTATGGGTAGCCTTTTGTGTGCCATGCTTGGTGGTGTACTTTCAACGCTGTCTCAGCTCTAACCTGGATTCTGTCCAGGGGACATTGGTTAGAACTGTTAGTGCGCTGTTGTGGCATTTGAAGAGAGCTAGAAAACTTGGGAATCGAGAAGGAAACTCTTAGAGGGACGCACTAATGCTTTTCAGGTTCTACCATGATTTCTCTGGATACAAGGTTACATTTACTGTGTACCTAGTTTTTTGCCTTGTTATTGCTGTTCTAAAAATAAACAAACAATCGCTTAGAACCATACGATTAATCGTTTCCCAAGATCAGGGTCTGACAGTCTCACTGTACTAAATCAAGGGTTGGGTGAGACTGAGGCCCTTCTTGATGGCACCAGGAGAATCAAATTGCTTTTTGCTCCCAGCTTCTAGTGGTCACTCACACTTTCTCGGCTCACGGTCCACATCTTTCATCTTCAAAGTCAACAAGGGAGCAATTCTTTGACCCCACATTCCTCATCGTATCAGTAGTTTTGTCCAGCCTCTGTTGCCTGCATTCTCCATTTTTATAGTTCCTCTTACTACACTGGACCCACCTACATAATTCAAGATAATCTTCTTATCTTCTGGCTGCAACTGTAAAGCTGACATTCTCTGAAAATATCATATCTCTCTGAAAGACACTCCTTGGCTGAGTAGAACACTGCAATTATGTGGAGATGGGATGTGGCAGGTTGAGAAGCAAAATTATCTTGGGCTACTTTGATCCTTTAACAGGCTTTTGCTTTCATCCTCTGTATCTAATCTAACATTCTTGTGGCTATTCAGCAGAACTCTTGGAATTTATTGCTAAGTTTAGCAGATCTCTATCCTCTGCTAACTCCAAAGCTTGGAATGTTACAAGATAACATCTGAAACCTATAAAAAAATATTTCTCTACTTTGCTGTACCTTCCTACCTAATGCCTCCAACAGTATATTTATTAAATGTATAGTTGTATGCTTTATTCTGTGGCCGCAGAAGTGCATGTAACCTCTTCCATGACAAAACATGTCATTCAGGGTGATGTGAATCTATGTTTCAAGTCATCTTTCATATTTAACTCGGGATAAACTATTTCTTTACTTCTTTTAAGGCTGAGTTGTTAGTTTACATGAGCACAGCTGAAATTCTGTTTTGCAACTTTAATTTCTATTTGTTGTATAACTTAACATGTGGATATGTTCAGGAATTAGGAGCTGGCCATTTTGGGGGGAAAGAGGGCCACTATTTGACCTGCGATATTATGCCTACTCTTCATAGTTACAGATGCAGATTTATAGATGTTGGGCTAAAGGTACAGATCTGTGAGTGACAGCTTCAGGAAACAGGAGTTTTTTTCATTATTGTAGATGCTCGACCAAATGCTCAATTAACAGTATGCTCTAGAATTTCACCATTTGCCACATGAAATTGTTTAAATGTTAGTTTTAACCAACTGGCTAGTTCTCCACTTGCACTGGATAGGTTTCAAGAGTCAAATAACCACCTGGGACACATGGACCCTGCATGAAGGCAGATAGAAAGGATTTGGGACATTACAGAACGTTGCCTAGATGGCTGCTGTGTCCTCTGTCCTCTGAGTGTGATTCGGGAGTCAGCACATCAGCACCAGGGGCATCTGCATGCACGCTGAAGTAAAATCTAAACATCTGATAAAGTTCCATGGGATTCTTGGAAATTTCTCCTGGAAAAACATGTATAAATCATTTGATGATTTTTAATTTTCCTATTTTCTCTACTGAGAACATAAAGTATGATATGTAGAGAATTGAATGATGCTGTAATGTTATTTTTAGTTTAAAAAATCATTCCAAGAAAGGAGCAAGTAATAACATATGAGAGTATTTTAGATCAATGATCATCCTCCTTATGTTATATAAGGAAACACTGACTTACAATTACTAATATATTGGGGTCCCACCTGAAAACTACCCCAATGCCCCTCAAACAAGGAATAGATACAATGGAATTTTACTCAGTCACAAAGAAGATTAAACAAGATATTTGTAGGCAAATGGACACAATTTGAGACCATACTTATAAGTGAAATAAATCAGACTCATGTGTGTAAACACTGTATTATTTCCCTGATATGAGAAACTGGAAGATTAAATAAGGTCCAACATGTACAATAGATACTGTGAAACGGGAAGAAATTGTTCAAAAGGAAAGAGAACCTAGGGTGGGGAGGGGAAAGGAAAGGAATGAAAAGGAAAAAATAATCCAAGGTAGCTATAATACTAGTTTTTTTTTTAATGAAAAGATAGGTTTGTGCTAATATAATTCAGAGAATTTTTTGTGCCCATATCTTGTGCTCCAAGTAACTACTTTGGACATAACAATACTCAATATTTTAAGCTACTCTTCTGTTATTTTGTTCTGAAATTTTGTTTTATCTTTTTCTCATAAAGCACAAAAATGAGGTACTAATATATTCACTCACTCTAAGAGACAGATCTATGTCAGTTAACATCAGTATGCTACAAGTCACTGGAAAATGCGGTACAGATGAGTCCTTAAATAACTTTCCATATAATGTTTGACCTTTTTAATCATGCAGAAGTAGAAGATGCTAAGGAATACCTGCATCTCACATTGTGAATCTGGGTGCCCCCTGAGGCAGGAGCAGGAAGCCCCAGCTTCCACTCAGGGCCTTGGCCACGGCGGTGAAGAACCAGTGCTCCACAGTGTGCCGCCCTGCCAAGCCGTGATGTCTGGTAGGTGAGGCATGTTACGTGCATTTTTGACTTTTTTTTAACTAGCAGTGGGTGTATTGGGATAAACCTCTGTGGAAGCTGAGACGCAGCGGTTGTTTGAGCAGCTTGCTTATAATCTTGTGTGAGCATTTGGGGAAGGGTGCCGCTTAGCAGCTCTCTCTTGGGTCCGCTGGGATTGGAGCTGCCCATCAGCGGGCGCTGTGGTCAGCTTGAAAGCTCCACCAGCCTGGCAGCCAGTGAGGACGGTGCGTGCGGCCAGCAGCTGATGCTCTGTGGGCAGCAGCACTTTCACCCCGTCTCCCCGGAATTCAGTCTCAGCCTAGAGGGAACCCCACACAGTGGCTGACTTCAGTCTGAGTATGTGTCCCAAGGGCACCAAATGGCGATTCCATGACATTTGTGGACCTACCCTGAGAAGTCACACATAGGCACTACCGTTGTCTGTTTCTTAGAAAGATGTCCTTAGGGGCAGCAGAGGTAAACAGGGAGGCGGGCATGGAACTTGCCTTTTAATAGGAGATGTACCAAATGATTTTCAGGCATGTTTTAAATCTACCATGGCATCTAAGAGTGAAATCTGAGCTCAAGTATTCTTATTCCACTGCCAGTACTCTTAACCACTGTGCATGCTATGTTTTACATTTTTTTTAGAAAATTGAAAAACCGTCCTGTACAATTTTTAGCAATTATTAAGAAAAAAAGCTAAACTTAGGCAGTGTTAAATCTCTCTCTCACTCACACACACATGCACAGACATATATAATTATGAAATATTTACAAAATCTCTACTAGTAGGTAGAGTTGATCCTAAGATGTTTGATCAGAACATGGGGTATTTCTGGCTTCTCTTTGGTTGACCCTCTATGAACTACTTCTCTTCTGCTTTCAGGGCCCTCCCCATGCTTCTCCGAGACCTCTGTGGTCCACAGCTCGCTCTATAGTGCCTATTGCCTTTCCTGAATGTTCTATTAAGTATTCACCCTTCACTGATGCAAAATGTGTACGTCCTTCCTCCTAAATGTAACTACGTTTTAAAAAGGATGGATTTCTAAACACTAGTGGGATTCATAATGGAAAAATTTTGAAATTGTGTGACCTCAAAAGACTTGAACATTGTATTATTCACATATAGAAAAGGAACAAATTTTGCATTAGTCACGAACTCACATTTTCTTGACCCAGCTTGAACGCTTTATGCATGTAGTTTAGAGATACCATGGAAACATAAGGTCTCTAAGGGCTTCCAGAAGGGTTCTTGAGTTTCTTGGGCTCTGCCACAACAGTGTGTCAACCCTCAGATACAAAAGTGGCTCAGAGGGAAGCCACTACAGTGGACTTTCCTCATGGTTCATTTCAGTTCTCGGAGACAGGTCAGCTTGTGATCTCTGCTCTGCCTAATGAATAACTGCTTTGTGCTCCTAATAGTGACTGCTATTCAGAACATAAGAGCATAATTTCCCCATCAAGTTGGATACCTATTATTCTAATGCTCTTTCTGTTTCAGAGGAGAGGTATCTTATCTTTCATTATTTTAATTTTGGAGACAAGAGAATTGAGGTCTGATTTAATTTAGTTTTTCATTTAATGAAAGAAAAGACATCAGTAACTTTCCTTACATTTTTATGGAGTGAGTTTTGAATTATGTGACTATTTCTAAAGGATGTCTGTGGCATATGCTTAAAAGCTAATGTTAGAATAAAAATGGATATGCTAAAAGATAATGTTAAAATAAAAATGACTGTAGTTACCATTTATTTAGCACCTGAAAAACTAGGTTCTTAGCAACGAGCTTTTCATTCAAAACTCTGAAAAGCAGATAATGAATAATGAGACCTGAATTTTTACTCAGGTCAGTCTGACTTTACAGCTCAAGGTTGCATAAAGAAAATACCCTTTTTAAGTAGACACTGGAGATAACATTACGGATTGGGTTATTATGAGGGTGTCTTCGTGAGTTGTATATTATATTTCAGAAGTCCTGGTGACATTGGCCAGTAGGCAAAGGACTAAATTACTCTTTAGTCAAAGTTAATGGAGTGCCCTGTGTATTTTGATCATTAATTTTAAATGTGTGCTGGGAATGGTTGCACATGCCTGTAATTCCAGTACTTGGGAGGCTGAGGCAGGAGGATCACTGTGAGTCTGAGACCAGCCTGGGCTACATAATAAGTTCAAGACCAGCCTGAACTGCATGGAGAAATCTTGTCTGAAATAGACAGAATAATAATAATTTTAAATACGTGCCTAACGTGTCTTGAGACTGCTAATGAATGTATCCAGAACCCCTGTGGGTACAAGGTTTGAGAAGAACTGGTTGCTTGAGTCTACTAGCTATTAATCAGTTCATACCAGTTGTAGTTTCCTCTGTGAATAATCTGACATTTTTCAGTCCTTCTGTGAGAGGAAGTAGTATTTCAGTGGTTATTCTGGAAGAGAATGAAAGTTAAAACTGGAGGGAAATAAAAGACACCAAAGGGAACAGATGCCTCCAAAGGCTTCTGGGTAAAAATGGTGAGCATTCCTTCTGTGTTCAGGTGCCAGGGAGCAGAGCCTAGAAACAACCAGGAACAACTACTAGCAAAAGAAGTAAAAGCTCCACCATAGCCAGATGTGCAAGGAACTTTTGGAAGTGAGAATCTCATAAAAGTCAGCTTTCAGTATCATCCGTAGAGAAAATTAAAACCAAGCTTTGAATCTAAGCTACGACAGGCATTTACAAGTTAACATGTAGTTTCACAGACTCTGAGCCCTAACCAACAGCAATTCGTGAGCCCAACATAGGAAAATCTCCTCCAAGAACTAAATAATCCTGAAGCAAATCTGCAACCTTTTGGCATGAAGTTAAGAAGAGAGTGAAAAAGAACATTGAAACTATGAACACTACTATGAAAATAACAAACAAAATTAAAAGGTTGACAATTATTTTGAAATATTAGTTATCTAAAACCAATGAGCAAGGTAAATCCGTATAGTTTTTATCAGGAGGAAAAATAAACCAGAAACTGCATGGGATAGAAGAAAAGTATCAGCTATAAATATGAAGTTGATTACTGATCAATCCAAAACCACAATATAGTATTTTTTTCTACATGTACTTAAAAAACTGTAATGGCAGATTTTGAGGCCTTATATATCTGAATATGCACTGTAAGTTAAGAAGCATAACAGTTGCATAAAGGGTAGGAAAGTAAAAGGGAGAAGGAAGGTTGAAGCCTTGATCTTGGCCCTGGTCTTCTGTTCTCCTAAAGTCTCACCCAGACTTGGTTTGATTGGAGGTACTCTCCAAGATATCAGGTTACCAAAGTCACTCTCCAAGTGCTCTCTCAAAGGCATTGAGAATAACTGATGAGTGTTTCTTGAAAACATAGCGAGACAGAGTAAAGTACTAAACTTCAGAATTTCTGTGTAATTCCTGATTAAAAAGGCAAATCTTTTCCTCAAACTACTCCTAAGTGCATCTGTGAAATTGAGGGGCTGGGAAGAAGATGATGAAGCTGGGGCTAAGAAAAAAGAGAAGTTTGTGGGTGGGATTGCCAGATGTTAGACAAGGTGAGAAGGACTAAGACAGAGTTGAACAAGGCTGACAATGGGTAAAAGTAAAACCCAGGAAGAACATGAGTGGAACTACACCAAAAATCACAGGTCAGTCAGTAAAGCACAGGGGCAGATTATGAATGGGGTTCCTTAGGGAGAATTAAAATATGGAAGAATGAGACACAAATCCTAATAAGGAACCAGGAAGATAGAAGGAAAGTTAGATAAGAAAGAGGTCTGCTCCCATAAAAATAAAATGAAAGTATTTTTGCCAGATGTGAAGAACAGAATCTCCTGGAGAAAATCACTTTCTTGTAGATTTCTATTTTTTTCAGAGTTTGTGGTTTCTCTGACTGTAAAGCAACGTGTTTGAAAACTGCTTCAGAAAGTCTCAAGAACAATGAGATAAGTGTTTTGAAAGTGAGGAGGATTATTTTGAGTGGGATTAATGTCAGTGTGTCTGTTCCTGTAATAATTTCAATGAACTTGTACATACATATGGGTAATAGAACCAAGAATCTGGAACTAGAACCATACATTTGTGATCTCCTGATAGTTTTGACAATGGGGGACAGAACCATCTTTTCAATAAATGGTACTGGAATGACTGCATATCCATGTGCAAAGCAGTGAAGTAGGACTTCATATCACATGTAAAATTAATGCAAAATGGACGATATGCATAAAAGTCAGAACTGTAACTATAGAACTCTTAGAAAAATGCACAGGAGTGTGTCTTTGTGACTGTGCATTATCCAAAGTCTTCTTAGATAAGACAACAGAAGCACAGAAGACAAAAGCAAAAATGGATACACTGAATTTTATCAAAATTACAAACTTTTCTCCATCAAAGGATGCTATCAAGAAAATCAAGACAACTCAAAGAATAGAAGAAAATTTCAAATATTGTATATCTGATATATTATATTTAGTGTGCTATCTGTTCAAATAAAAGAGAGACAATAGGAAGTAAGGACACAAGAGGACACTTGCCTCAGCCCTTTCTGTTCCTTGCACCACTGTCTTCCCTGGCGCTTAGGGGAGTCCGGTGGAACAACCACATCTGCATTCTAGACAGACACCAGTATAGCTCCCCAGTTGTCATATTCCCAAGGCTGTCGGGTAAAAATAAATATAAAAACGTATCCAACAAGTATTAATTTAGCATCATTCTCTCAAATGCTCTATATACCTAGGCCAAGGCTTCTCAACTCAGAAAACTCAAGGATGTTGATTTGTTCTTACACCTGGCAAAGTCTAGTTGAAACATGACAGGTTTATATTGATGTCCTGCTATATTAAACAAACATCGTACATTGGGCACCTGGGTGCCTGGATTATGCGTATTTTCCATAGAATGTGCATAAACCACCATTAAAATTCATGTTGGTGAGCAATATGAAATGATATGTAAAGTTGTATTTTCAATTTTATAGAAAGTGCATATTATATCTAATAATAAGTCTATATAAGCATCCATCAACAAACTGTCAATAATTGTTCGTGTGGTGGGATTACACATGTTTTTAATTTTATTATTATTTTCATATTTAGCATTTTCAGAATGTTCCAATGAATATACACTACTTATACAACTGGGAAAAAAACAGAAAATAGTGCTAAAGGAGCTAACGCATTTTCTAGCCCCAGGAGGCACATTACCAAGTGTGACACTTCTCTGTGGATGGTGGGATGTGAGCCTCATGTTGGGGCTGATTCAGGAAATCTTGGGTCTCCTCTAGGCTCAAAGTCAGTAAATTTAGGGTTATTCTTCAGAAAGCAAAGATAGCAGGAAAGAGGCTGGCTCAGTACAAAGGGTACCTTGATGCAATATTGTGAGTGCTAAGTAAATAACAGAACAATTATTGACTATATTGCATTAGATCCTATTTTTCTAAATATTAGAAATATGGTGAGGCTGCAAAATAGAGAGCAGAAATATCCCAGCAGGAAGCACCAAAGATAGATGAGTAGTGGGGAATAAGATTACTCCAAATTGCATGACCTCAGGAGCTCTAAAGTACACAAAATAAATCATAGCTATATGTGTCACCAAAAAAAAAAAAAGAGTTGACATCACTAACATTCAAAGTTATTCCCTGTAACTATCCATTTAAACAAGTTTTTCCACCTCTCTAAATATCATTTCATTTCTAAGAAGGAGAAATATATATGCTTATATAATTAACTGAGAAATTACATGAAGTATTTAACAAATATGAAACCCTTTCTCCATTTGTTATCTATTCTGCAAAGTCATTTCTCTGTATTTTTCTGAAACCCTATTTTTTCAAACTTAACAATAGTAATAATGCACTCACATTGATATAGTATTGGTTATAACCCTCTCTATTCCTAATAGAACAAATGAAGAAGTTACCTTGTGCATTTAATTTTCATAACTACATAGATTTTGACAATTATCTGTCTTCATCATTCTATTTTAATGCATCACCTTCATGTAGACATTGTTTTCTTCCTTATAATAAAGCGAGACTGCCTTCAGGAAACCATGGAAAATTTCTAACTATCAGAATCCCCCACATGTAGGTCCACAATACAATTTGAACATTTCCAAAATATTAACCACTGTGTATGAAAAACTTAACATGAGATTTGAAAAACAAATTTAATTTTTCATTGTTAAAATATATCATTTTATGTATGATCATATTCATTTTCATCTTGTTCTGGGGTAAGGATAAGACGCTATTAAAACAAAAGAACTATGTCCCTGTGTTTTAAATCTGATGATGCTGAGAGGAAGGGATGTCACATAGGAAAACCACACACACGCACACACACACACACACACACACACACACACACATGTACACACACACAAATCCTCTGAAGAATGCTGAAAAATGCTGTTAATCATGGCTCTGTCAACCTGCCTGTTTCTGTAGGATATTACAGTCATGATGATCCTCCATTTCCACAAGATTAAGGTAATATAAATCCCTGCAGACTCATAAGCTTTGGAGGTTTTAGGAGGTAAGAATTCCTTTTCATAATAACTTTCTTTACATTCTGTTTCCAATTTGATATCTTCCCCTCGCCATTATTTCATGACTCATCTCCCATAATAAGCAATAGAGGCTGTCCCCAGAAGAAGGTAGCATAGATGTTTGCTTTTTGACCTGATTTGGGATTCCTTGATAGGTGGAGACCTGTTATTTTGGCCAAAGAGATTAAAGCCACCCTCATCTGAATCAGGATACCAGTGACAACTTGGTGGCAATCGCATGTAATATAATTATCTTGGGTTCACAGTTCTGAGAAAAATAAATGAACAAACACTGGAGAGAATGAGAAAAGAGTCAAGGTCAAGCATTTCATGTCTGGCAATATGCTTTTATGTACCAACCTGAGATTTTGCAATTTCAAGCTACCTGGAGACCTTCAACCAAAATATCAAGCATTAGAGAGTGCTTCAATCTTCCTAAAGAATACTTTTCTAAGGAATGAAAGGGAAAGGAAGGCAAGCCATGCTGAGAGTAAGAAGGGACAAGAACGGAGAGAGTTTAAATGTCTCTCAATTCTTCCACATTTGTGATGCCAGTAATCAGCTATGCAGACCTCGTCAGCTCTGTATCTGGTGTGTGGTGTGTCACACTGCCCCACATGGGACAGGACTGCATACCTGGAGGTTTAGAAAAAAGAGATCTCGGTGGGTTACTGATCAGGGGAATTTTAAGAGGTGACAATTTGGCCACCTAGAGATTACAAGTTGCAAAAGCCATAGAGAAGTCAGCAAGGTGTTTTTTAACATAGAAGATGTAAAGCCGGCCTGCACGGAAGGAACTCAATGATTACACTTTCTCCCTCATTCTAGTCTTTCCGTAAGGCTTGTATCTCTACCTTGCAAAGAGAGTCAGGATTAGTTTAGTAAACTGAGTTCTTAGTTCTGAAATGCAGTCTCTTTATTTAGCTAAAGAAATTAGTTTTTCCTGACTAATTTGTATGTCTGTTCCTGAAACTACGTAGATAAAGTCATTGTGGAAAAAGATGTTATAATAGCCAGCTGGCTACTTATACATTTAATCACTAGAAAGAAAAGAATCATTTTTTCATGCTAAGAGTATAACTAAAAGAATAAGGCTCATATTTCCTCCTCTGTAATCAGCTGCTGCTACTTTATCTATTTTGCAGGATTTATGGCTTACATGTTTCAGTGTTGCTATGGTTATCCCAGCTTCTTCCCCTTGGCCTTTTAACAATGAATATTTTAGAGATTTTGTACTTGATTCTCTTTCTAGTCCATGATATGAATCTAAAATCAATATTTTCCCCTTCTATTTGGTTATTTATGAGCATGTAAGCTTAGCAAGCCAAAGCCTGAAAGGAAGCTTGTCGCAGTTAAGGAAGAATTTTAATACAGATGGAGATGGGAGCCTCAGAAACAAAGGTCTGCTTGTGTGGTGAGAGGGGTGATGTTTGGTCCCTCTCCTAACCCTCTTTGATGAAGATCTACCCTAACTCTACCCGGTATGACCCTCGCACACTTCTCATCTTCTGCCTTCAGCCAGGGAACCATAACCTCAATCTCTCCGAGGTCTCACCTTACATGGAAAAAATAAAATAAAATCTTACATCGGTGTCTAGCAATGTGGAACTCAGGAAGACGGTGTGTAATACATGGGAATGGGGAGCAGGTCACACATTATCGAGTGTAGAAAGCTATGAAGGTCTTCTTGTTGAATTACACCAGCTTTCAAAGCCTAATAATATCCTGAAATATTGTTACAACAATCACTGTTTAGACCAAAGAATAAATGTTGGGAGCAAGGGCAGAGATTTATAATCTCCATTGTGATTTTTCAACTTCATTTTGCAAGTCTGTATTTCAAACGATATCTTCTTCGGATCTTCTGGTGACTGGTACACAAAGATAACCAAGCCAAGGAGCAAGGAGCCTGTAACTATTGCTAACTTGCATTTGACACTTGTATATGAGACGCTATCATTACGTAGCCTAAGATGAACTCAACTCACCTCGACCTTCCCTCCTCAGCCTTCCCCTTCCTCCCCACTGAGTGCTCGGACCCACTGGCCTGTGCCACTACACCCAGCTTGCATTTGACTTTTGCTTTTTAAAAATAGAATTCTAAATGTATACTTCTCTTGTAAATATTCATATTGAAATTTACAAACAGATCTAGGTTTCTAAAGGAAATATTTAACTTACTTTTTCCCAAGTGAGAAAATGCTTTCAAACTCCCTCGAACTATCTTTAGTATTTCTCACCTTTCCAGTCCCTGGTATGAACCAGGTTGACGTGTGGTTGGTTGACAGCCACATCTTCTTTCCCAAACCCAGTCATCATTGCCGTCACTCGGCAGAGTGTCTGGCAAAGCCCAAGTATGCCCAAAATGCTTATTGGATTGGAAATGACCATTTTTCTACCTTGACTGGCTGGAGAAATATGACAGAGATATAAGCTGATAACAGAGAGTCACTGAATTCTCTGTGGGTCAAGGGAAAGGGTCAGTGTGAGGCTATTTCCCTAAATCCTCTCTCAAGACAGGATTCTAGCTGATCGGTTATGAACCGGAAGCATCATTCTACCTAGTAAATTTTCATGCTGCCCATGTCTCCTGTCCTAGTGCTTGGACAGCACAAGTAATAAACTACAGCATTTATGATTATCATGTCTAACCCATATTGTTACAAAAGGCTAACAGAATGACTTTCATGCTGCACCTACTTTTTAAAAGTCTCATAAAAGGGAAAACGGGAAGCAGATGAAATAAAAGGGCTCCTTGCAAAAGAATAAGGCTAACAAAGACAAGCTTGGCATGGTCAAACTGCTGAGAAGAGTTATTAGTGGTTTGGTATAGTTCACAAAGGGTCGAAGTGGGATTGCAGCAGAGTTAGAGGTGATGGACGGAAGGATGTTGGACAGAATTTCTAGCAGTAAAGGCTAAGAAAGAGCCTGGCATGTACTGAACCAGTACATGGGAGCAGAGAAGCAAGAGAGTGGGTCAGGGAATCAGATCTGTGTTTTTAGGAGAATCATTCCAGAGACAAAAAGATATATCGAGGAGAGAAAACGTGGATGACACACACTGAAAGTTTTATAGTCACTCGCATGGGGGTACACTGAGGGAACAACACTAAGAATGAAAAGGTAGTGATGGATGTAAGCATTTTAAAAGAAGACAATTCAATAATACTGGCCACCAGTGTAGAATACTCCAGGGAAAGTTTAAATGACCACATGGTATCCATATTTAAAAGTGGATAGTAATAGTGTTTACCAAGATTAGGAATACAGGAGAAAGAGCAAGGCAGTTTTGAATATGTTGAGTTTAGAAGAGAAAGGAAAGAGAGTTAAGTTAGTTAACAAATTAAAAGTATTTCAAACCAGAAGTATAGAAGAAACCCAGATTTCCTCACTTATCATGTCCAACATTGCAATGAACTCTGGTTCTGTGTTGGGTCTCAGGGGAAAATTTCTATGCAAAGTCGTCGCCAGCCAAGTATCTATAATGAGAACGCTCAGTCTTAGGCACCCTTGGTCACTCTCTTTGGAGCAAGAAGAGAGTGAGACAAGCTGTCCACATGATTAGTGCTCTTTCCAGATCTGTGCTGAGGGGCTCTCGGGTTTCCGACTGAACATACAGCTGTACCCCAGAAATTTCTCACATTTTCAGGGAGAACTTAGCAACATCTATCAGGCAATATTGGCCTAAGTTTTCTGGCACTGCCAATTTGTCTGGACCTTCCACATAGAAGTGTTAAGAATACTTTTGTCCTTGGGCTGCCATAAAGAATTACTGAGACACTAAGGATGTGGTAAACTAAGAAAGTTTGGGGTCCTTTGCAGTACTTTAATACTCCAGTTGTCCCCTATAAGCTCTGCTCTCTAGTCATATTCCAGAATTTGTCCAAGTACTAGTTGTTAAGTCATGACAGATTTTCCACAAGAATCTTTCCTGCTTGAGTTTGAGCATTCAGTAGTGAGTTTGCCTGAGTTAAATTGGGATGTTCTCAGATGGGCTTCTTTTGAATTTTGTTTTGCATGTGTCTGATGCCTGGCCAGGTCTCTATGCCAGCCATTCTATTAATTCTTTTAAACCAGGTGACCTCCACAGCTGCTCAGCATGGAACACATAAAAAAAAAACCATTTTACTTGACAACAAGCATAAGTAAGAGAGAAGAGAGGAAACTTTTTTCTTTTACAAAGTTTGTAAACCTCCTTAGGTGAGAAACCTAGAAGCAGAATTTCAAAAGCGATCTTAGCATTTGATTTTTCACAACTCCTTCTCACCACCAATAATAATAAATGTCAACTGTTAAAGCAAGGAACAGAATCTGTAAAAAGGAATCACTTTCGATCTGAGCCAAAGTATCTATTTTAACCATGGATATTAGCATTGTTCAGAAGTTTAGTGAGATGCACATCTAGTGACTCTTTCATTACCACTTCCGTATTTTCCTCATTGTATCAGTAACACTGTGTGTGACACTTTCTATCAAACTGCTGCTGCTGTCCCCTGAAAATGGTTTCTCAAATTTCATTGTGCAAAAGAATCACTGCTACAATATAGATTTCCTCGGCTCTGCTCCTATAGATTCTGATTCAGTTAGGGTGGAGTTGGGTCCAAGATTCTGATTCAGTTAGGGTGGAGTTGGGTCCGAGTCTATGTTATCTAGCATTACAACTTGTCTGGACTTCACAAATGGAAGTGTTAAGAATTGTTTTTGTCCTTGGGATACTGTGAAAGAATTACCAAGAAAAGGAAGGTCCATGCTCATTGCACCACATTTTTGAGTAGTATTACACGGGAAGCATGGTCCATGGAAAATCAGATAATCATTGTGTAGTTGCTCAAAATTCTCAAAACGTCTGCCAGATCCAAGGCTTCAGAACTCTGGAGAATATTTTCACCATGTGATACTTCTCTAGGGAGCCTGATCAAATTTCCAGTCAATGGCATGAAGTTTCCTTGTCATTTTCTATAAACTTAATGGTTTTTATAGTT
>PVJX010036249.1:0-17704 GCA_004027295.1 Dolichotis patagonum
CGTCCTCTGGACAGATTCCCTGTGGCTATACTTCTGCTCACAGCACTTAACTCCAGGCTAATCAGAGTCATTCAGGGGGACAGAGTAGGTGTTTGGCTAAGACATCAAAAAAGCACCCATAAATGATATTAACTGGGCTCAGACAAAGGAGTGCTAAAAGTTAGGAAAATGAACCAAAGACAATGGCCAAAAGTACTCAGAGGAAGGAGGAAGTAGTGTCTTTAGAGGTGGTACCTTAGCAGGCACTGCCTGTGACAGCTATGGCTTTTCTTTCTTGCTGTTTTCCCACAAGCCCTCCCTGCCTCTCGGTCTCCTGGGGGTTAAGTAGTGAATGGAAGTGAGGTTTCCTAACATCCTCTTCCCTGTCTCTGGAGGTGAGGACTGAGATCTCACGCAAGTGGCATGGCCATGACTCTGAACTTCTACCAGCCCGGCAGACCTGTGCTAAGTGGGCCACACCTCCTCACTCGAGGCCCAAGGCACTGACATCTGGGTGCTAGGCTTGCAACACCACACAACTGGGGGCCACACCGGGTTTGGCCAACGGCTTGGTGCCCAACACCATCTGGAGAAGAGACCGGAGCCCTCATGCTCCCTGGCTTTGCAGCTGATTTTTCTCTAGATCTCTGTATGCCATTCTTTGATTTCCTTTGTTGCTGTACCTGTTCTTGGGCTCAGGGATATAGCCCAAAATCTGGAGGAGCCAATAAACTTATGTACGAATGAAGAAGGGAACAAATCTGTGTTTTTTACTTGGATTTCCAGTTGATAGAGTTGGGTCTATCATTCCTTGGTTCATGCTGGATTACCATCACTAGTGCCTATGAGGATCCTCCTATTTATTTATTTTTAAAGTGTATTTCCTTTGGTCCCTACCTCTGCTCCTATTCCCCCCCCCCCCAGAGACACAGCAATGGGTTTGTTGTGAATCCTTGTGTTTCTATGTTGCAAAAATGGAGTGTTTCGTACCTTTGTTTTGCATTTACATAAATGCTATCAGTTACACACCTCATCCTGCTCCTAACATTTCCCCCTGTAGCATTAGCACTGTGCTTTTGAGAAAACCCCTCTCCCCTTGTTGCATTGTTTACATCTGGTCATCTGTTCTGCAACATGGTGCCGTTATGCATGGGTTACCTGTCCCCTTCCCTCTAGGTGGATATCCATTTGTGTGTCCCTTATGGGCTGGTGGAGCAAGTCTTCCTAAGGGCTTACTCGGAAGCATCAGTCACACCTCTCATGACATAAGTACAACCATTGCCAGATTGCAGCTGCAAATCAGCACGCCCACCAGCAACTCTTGGGTTTCCCAGTTCCCATAGCCCCCAGCACTTGGTATTTTCCAGCTTGTTAATGTTTGTAAGCCAGTAGCATATGTACAGTGACAACGCATTGCTGTTCTCATTTGTATTTCTCTGATGCTGAACAAGTGTAAACATCTTTTCTTGTGCCTGCTTAGCTTTTTGGCTATGTTCTGCTAGGAATTATTTGACTCTCTTTCCCTGTCTTCCTCTGGGGTAGAGGTTTCTCAGCTCTAGGTATTTCTCTTACATCCTTCCCGTTGTGGTCCTCTGGTGTCCCAGCCTATTGGCTGCTGCCCCCACCTGATGCAAGACAGTGGCACCATCCATCTCTCTGTCACTCTCCTCTTTGACAAGAGGGAGGAAAAAGAGAGCCAGATGCTGTCTTTGGGGACTTGTTTGCTGATTGATGTGGTAGAGGAATTACAGTACAGAGAACTAGCACATGGACAGTATGTAAGTCAGAATAAAATCTGTCCTTTGCTTGGCCTATCCACAGCAGATGTGTTCTCCAGAACTCAGCTCCATTCATCCTGCCTCCAGGAAGCCATGTGTCCCTACACCAAGCTTTCCTGATATTCCTCCTTTTCCCCGCTGCCCTGAGAGTCTACTCTACTCCCTGTCTCTGCCCATTTGGGCTGATAGCCAGGCACCATTCACTCTGTCCTGGACTGCGTTTGAGCCCTCCTGTCCCTGTGATCTTTTTCTGCACAAAAGATCTGCATATTGTCTATAACATGCCTGGACCAGATTTCCTTTCTTAGGCATTGGGAGCAGGAGGCCCATGGGTGCCGGTGCACAGGGGTGTGTGTGGTAGAGGCTGATAGACATCTCTTCTCTCACACTCATGAGAGTTCCTGTAAAGGGAGATGCAGTTATGTGAAACCAAAGGTCACATTGTCACTCGTGATGCCCAGCTGCCTGACTCTCTGCTGGGTCAGACAAATGCCAAAGTCAAAAGGAAAACCCATCATGCATTCCTTCCTTTAGTCTTGGTCATAAAAGTAATTCACACTACTTACAGACTTTTGGGAGATATTGGAGGAATTAAAAAGTAAAGTAAAAATCAACTGTAATTCTACTACCCTGCAATATTCATCGTTCATATTTCTGTTTGTTTCCTGAAAGGGGTTTTCTTGCATTTTTGAAACACCTTGAAGACATGATGTATTTGTAAGTTTGCATCTTGTTTTTATGCTTCAAAAATAATTTATGACATGCAAATGTCCAAAAAGCATCTAAAAGGGTTCAACATCATTCATCCTGAGGAAAACGCAGATCAAACCCACAAAAATACTGCTTCACACCCCTGGTGAAAACGGAACAAATGGAAAAATAGCAAGTGTTACTGAGAATGTGAAGAAGTTGGAACCTCGTTCACTGTTGGTAGAGATCTAAAATGGTCAGCTGCAGTGGTAAAACGTTTGGCAGGCCCTCAAAAAGCCAAACATTGATACATCCAACAAATGTACTTCTGGGGATATAAACAAGAGTTGGAAACAGAATTCCATAAAAACGTATATACAAATGTTCATGGCATCCTTATTCCTAACAGTCAAGTGGTGGAAACAACCCATATACCCGTAATGTGAGTACTGGATAAATAAAATAGATAAGGAAAATGTGGTATATTCATATGATAGAATGATAATTCCATAATACAAAGGAATGGAGCACTAAAACCCACTGCAATGCGTACAAACTGGAAGCTATAACACTAAATGAAAGAAGCAAGCACAAAAGGCCACATCGTGTATGATTCTATTTCATCAATATGAAATATGTGGGGTAGACCAATTGCTAACAGGCACAGGATTTCTTTCTGAAGTTATTCTAAAATTAGATAGTAGTGCTGGCTGCACACTGTGACTATTCAAAAAACAGACACAATTGTACATTGAGACAGAGTGAATTTTATAGTATGTGAAATATCTCAGCAAAGCTGACATTTTAAAAAAGTAAATGGACGCTAGAGAACACTTGCAGAACTTTTTCTGCTTCAGAATGTATAAAGTCTGTATATTGTTTCCTTAGTCAGCAATTATTTATCAAATCCTCTGTTGTTGAAAGTTAGTCTTTATTTTAAGTAAACTTCCTTGCATATAATTCTTCCTGTACACTTTTTTAAAAGCCCCAAAATTTTAGAATACACCATCAGAATTTCAGAATAAGTTCTCCTACTTGAGGCAAAGTGATATAGAAGAGGTACCCAGGTAATCAGCTCCCAGAAAAGCTGCTCTAGTGGAATCTTGCACAAATTGCCAATGTTATAGCCTGGTTATTATCATTAAAAGCATTGTTTTTGCTCTGAGTTTTAACTAATGGTAGAATTGTTAACATATAGCGGTGTTAGTTAATGGTTAGTGTTACTTAACATTAGGGATTAATTAATGATTAGTATTAATTAGCAATTAATGTTTGCATGTAGAGATGTTCATGGTAGTGTCTAATTAGTGGTTAGCAATTAGTGGCTAATGTTAGCTAAGAGTCGTGGCTTGTCAGTGGTTAGTGTTAGTTAATATTAGTTAGCGGTTAGTTAATGTCAGCAGTTAGTTTACGGTGCCAGTAGTGGCAGAAGTACTTGTTTTGTGAAATGTTCGTCCCTTCTTTAGTGGTTCTACCTATGACTGCAAGCCTTCCTCTTGCTCCTTCTAATTTCACTGAAGAGCTTCAAATTCCCACCACTTCTCTAATCTCTTCCAAGATGAGACTGTTTGGACTGGGGCTCTGTCATGCATGCATGTTTCTGGCAGGTCCCCTGTCTGGCAGTCTTTCTTTCTGAGGGCCTCCGCTTTCCCAGTTGTAAGGGGCTGGAAAGCAGGCAATGGGGCATGTTGAGAAGAACAAAGCTCATATCAGCCACCAGGTGGCAGATGAACTGCGGCTGAGCTCGCCGGCCAAGCTGACCTGCGCCCTGCGTGAGCGCCCCCCCACCCCCAAGACGGGCGGAGGAGTCCCAGGGCCAAGGCTGAGGAGCTGAGAACAGGGCATGGTGTTGGAAGAAGCAGTCAGGAAGAGCTTCCTGGATGAGGATTTGAGGGCTGGGATGTAGGCCTTGAAACACACTGGACCGAGCTGCCCAGGAGCCTCCCCTCACCAGCTAGGCGGGAAGCAAGAATGTGGCTGCCCTCAGCTGGAGGTGATACAGGGAGGGCACAGAAGGTCAGTGGACATCAGACTGAGCCTTCATCCTCTGGTGACTCTCATGGCTTCACTCCTGGTAGTGCTCTGGGTCCACAGGGCCACCTGTGCCTTCACTGGGTAAGTAAGTAATTGCTAAATTTTGCTTGTATGACAGGCGTCTTGCTAGTCTGGAGACACAGCTTCAGAGTGCTCTGGAATGTGGCCCTCTTCTAGAGCCTTAGGGTACAGCGAGGGTGTGAAGATCAATTATATGTGTCAATCTGACTGGACCACACGTATTGATCATTAGTCCTGGATGTGTCTTTGTAGGTGTTTCTGGAAGAGATTAGCGCTTGAATGGGTACAGAGTAAAGCAGAGAAGGTTCCTTAGTGAGGTTGGGCACCATCCCATTTGTCAAGGGCCTGACTAAAACAAAAGGGTGGAAGAAGGCTGGATTCTGGCTTCCTCTACCTAACCCTTGAGTGGCAGCATTCAAAGGCCTGGTTCTCAGCACAGAATCCATTACTTAGGCCTTTGCTTACTCCAGTTTGTAGGTGGTTTCCTAGCTGGCTTCCCAGCCTCCCACATAAGCCAGTACCACATGATAAACCTCTTTTTAGGGGTGAGAATATAGCTCAGTGGTAGAATACCTGCCTAACATGCATGAAGTTCTGAATTCCAAAACAAAATAATAATATAAATGAATAAGTATAAAAGGTATAACACACACATATATGTATGTAAGTTATATAATTGTTTTATCTGCATAATGCTGATTAGTCCAGTGAGCACCAGGTGGGGCTCTCTGTGGCAATGCTCCCACTCTGCGGAAATAGGTTATATCCAAGGACACGGGTGCCTCACCTCTCTCCAGGGGGCCAGAGCTCAGGCCAGGGCAGTGCAGCTGGGAGCAATGCACAGCCTGCTCCAGGGAGTCACTGTGGCCAAGGCTCTACTTTCACTTTTGGTCACAGACACAGCTGCTCAAACCAGTAACCGTGTGGACAGGAAGCCAGAAGTGCCACAGGGTTGTCTTGAAAAGCCAAAGTCCTCCACTGCCATCCTTGCCAAAATCTAAATCCACACAGCAACAGCTTCCTTTCTTCCTGCTGCTGTTTTCTAATCCAGGTCCCACAGAGCTGCCATCAATGGGCAAAGCCTTGGTGGTGGCCTTGCCTATTGCCTGCAGAGCAGGTTAGGACTACACATTCTGGCCTCTACTCTAGGCAAGGTCAGAATCGTGTGGCGAGCTCCTCAGACATAGGGAAGACATTTAGAATATGCTGACCAGCCACAAACATGACAGAGATTTAATACATCTGCCACAAGAAGGAGGCAGTTAGAGCTGTTCAGAGAGTGGACATGCCACTCCAACAGGCCCATTGTAATGGCTTTAAGTGTGCGGAAGAGAAGTTGAGTATTGAGAGAACAAATATCTGAAGGGTCAGACAGTCTGGAAGTGCTAAAAGAGAAGAGACAAATCTTTCTGGAAGATGGGAAATCTAACCTCAGATTAAAGCCATGAGTATGAATTGGCCAGATAAAGCCTGGGTAGAGGAAAGGGCATTGAGAGGAAGGAACATGGTATGTGGTGGAACTGGAAATAAACTATAGAAGCTGGACCTATGAGAAAAGGAAAGGGTCTTCTGAGGCCATGATAGGGCAAGGCCACACCTGGGTCATACAGGGCCAGGAGGAAAGTGATACTAAACTAGTTTGATTCCAAGAAGTGTGCGATATAATGGATTTACAATGTTGCCAAATAACCCCTCTGAATGGCATGTGAAGACTGAATTATAGGTGGAGACACCAGCTGGAAGCCAAGAGGCTGAAAATAGGTTAGGGTTAGGATGATGGTGGTTGAAAAGCTAAGGACAGATTTAAAGGATCCAACAGGAATGCTGATTTAGTGGAGGAGATAAAAAACCTTCTAGGAAGCTCTCTGGAATGAGTAAAGGTGGTAAAGGTGTGGGTTTTAGGGTCCAGAGCACCAGGTATTAAGTACTTTCCGTCTGGGATTCATGAGAGGTACCCAGGTGAGGTGTCCAGCAGGATGCAGGTGAGGTAACAAACTGGACACAGGGGAGACATTCAGTGGGAGACAAGAGAACCGTCCAGTGTGAGAAACCCAAGGGGGTGCCAAAGAGCACCTGGAGCTAAGAGATGTGGGTTGGAAGTGGATTTATGGATTATTGGAATATTGATGGTGCCCAATACCAGGGTTTGGTGGATTAAAAACTGGTGGTCAACTTGTAATGCCAGCTGAACTCAATCAGCATGGTGCTGCATGTAGAGGGTCCACCTGGGGACTGTTGCCAGCGTAAAAAGGAGAAGTGGGGAAGGAGAG
The DNA here is from genome assembly GCA_004027295.1 of Dolichotis patagonum. Classification (NCBI taxonomy): domain Eukaryota; kingdom Metazoa; phylum Chordata; class Mammalia; order Rodentia; family Caviidae; genus Dolichotis; species Dolichotis patagonum. The sequence continues at coordinate 6,773 of PVJX010036249.1, forward strand.
AGTAGCATTATGGGTTCTCCTAAATGTCGTTGTTGTTTGGAGCTGTTGGTTCTTTGGAGCTGTTGATTCTCCTGGAGGAGTTTGTCATGCTGGCTTCCTTGACATGAACTCAGCTGTTATCATCAGAGGAGCTCGGGACCTTGTTGCTGAGAGTGGCTGTGGTTCACTTTGGAGGCGCTTTGGTCCTTACTTTGAGCATTGCTTCCTGGCTTCAGAAGGGAAGATGTATGCTGTTCAATCTCCAGGAGAAGCTTGTCACACTGGCTTCCTGTTATGAACTTGGCCATTCTCATCATCGGAGGCTCTGGACCTTGTTGTTGCTGAGGATGCTGTTGTACAATTTCGGGGGAGCCTTGGTCCTTATTTTGAGTATTGCTTCTTTGCTTCACAGCAGAATCCTCAGCCTGCTGGCACAGATCCTTCATCCTGGTGGCATAGACCTTCTAGCTTCCGCCACTGACCTTGGGGCCTTCCCAGTGCACATCGGTGAGATAGACTTGCATGAGTCATTGTCCTGGGCTCTAGGCCTCCAGTTGGACTCAGAGAGGGCAATGCCTTGGGCTCTAAGTCTTCAGTTAAACTCATGCAGAACATTGCCATGGGATCCAGGCCCCAGAGTGGATTTTCTAGGTCTTTAGTGTGTGGACAGATTTCGTGTACTTCTTGTATTTAACCCTTGGGTGACTGTTACAAAATAATATTATAAATCACGTGTCCTGTATGTAATTGTTCTCCTTGCAAACCCCTGACTACAACACAGGAGCACAGGTGAGACCCCCCCAGGTGAGATGCAAAGCCCGAAAGAGCTCAATCTGAGCCTAGGAAGATTCAAACATTCCCAAATCCAACTGAGGAGTGAGAGCACCCATGAGGCTGAGAAAGAGCAGCTAAAGAGGTGGGAGGGAACCAGATGACTGGGATCTTGGGGGCCAAACTCATTGTGTGACAAGGAGGAGCTGGCAAATGTCTGTGTACAGCTAAACAGCCTTTTAAGAAAAGGCTGCAGACACGGCAATTGGGTTTGGCACCACGGCTAGCAGCAAGAGAAGACTTGGCAGAGGACAGATATGGGAGCCAGATGGAAAGGTGCTGAGAAATGAATGGGCTGTGGAACAGTGGGGCTGAAACATGGGACAGTCCCTGCCCCAGGCTTGTCTGGGATGGGAATGAGGTCCAAGTGGTGAGTGGCCTTGTTTGGTCTTGAGAGAACAGCTGGATAAATGCTGCTAAGCTGCCGGCCGCAGCCACTGAACATGGGAGTGTGAAGAGTAAGGAGAGGTTGCCCAGGACCTGGACCGAGGCTGAAATCCTCTGCCCAGCGGGTGGTGGCTGATGTAGTGGGGGTGGGGCCTCCTAGTAGGCAGTGGAAGGGAGCCAACCACTGGCTTCCATATTTACCTCTGAGACATGGTTCCTGGCTCTCCAGGGTTAGGGAGGAGAGTGTGGTAGGTCCCAAAGAGTGTGAAGAGGAGTAGAAATGCTAGTGGCAGCAGGTGACAGAACAAGTGGACAAGACATACAGGCCTGTCACCAGGCAGTGCTGAGGACTCCCATGCATGTAAATGTGGAGTAATGTGACATCCTGGATGAATTTGGCCCAAGTACAGGTTGCAGGGATTTCATCTTTGCAAAGGAGTACTTGCATGGTGGTCATGAGCTCTAAGACAGAGGGTCCTGATGGAGTAGGCCAGGGAGCAGGAGGTACTGAGAGGGATCCAGGAGGAGAGGAGGGTGCAGTGTGAGTAGGGAGATCCACTACAGGTGGGCAGGGTGGCTCCAGGGCGTCAGGGGATCCTGAGAGAGAACGATGGGACTGTTAAGACCAGGCAGTGATGGAGCATTGGCTTGGGCACTGCAGTCACCCAGAATGAGGGCTGGGGCTGAAGAGCAAGGAGGACTTGGAGACAGAAACTCCTGTGCTTTGGGGAAGCCTGAGGGGCTTAGGGATGGCTAAGAGTTGTGTTTGGGCAGCTATCAGGGACCAAGGTCAGACATGGCAATAGCCTCCTACTCCTGGACCCTCATGTGTGCATCCATTTTGCAATCCAGCTTCAGCAGAGACCCAGGGCCTGGAACCCTTAGGAACAGGACTGCCTTTGGGTTGAAACAGGCTTTGGACCTTGACAGTTTGGCTCGCTCATAGGGGCAGCCTCCTCCCAGGGACACTGCTCTTTTGGATGACTCTCAAGCTCTCTTGTTCCGTGTCTTTCTCCTCAGGAGGCCCCAGCTTCCAGCTGTGGGTGATGGAAAACTCTGTCAGGCAACTGTCTTGTCTCTATGATATCAAACAGCTGGGTCCCAGGGCAGCCAGAGGTGGCTGGAGCTTTCCCCTTGCATGCAGATGGCTCGCCACCCCATCTGTTAAAATTCTCTTCTGGAGTCCCTCTGCATACCCCACCTCCACACTTTCTGTTTTCTGCCCTCCCTTCCCTCAGGGGCATTGTAACCCCCCAGGATTCCTTCATGGGGGGTAATATGTGGGTTGCCATCATCCATGTCACAGGCCCTGCTGGGGCTTCAGCTTCCCTGCCTGCATCCCTAGGAGCAGGTTGGGGCCAGCAAGTCTCCCTTCCTGAGAAGCATTGCATAAGCAGCCCGCAGCTCTGTGCACATTCCCATGGTTACGGGGCTGGGAAAGGCTGGTCGCTGTGGCATCGCCATGGCACCAATGTGGCCCAGGCTCTCCTGGTGTGGCACTGGCACGGAAGAGCTCTGACTCTTTCTGGACAGGTGGCTGCCTCCCGGATTCCCAGTGCCCGTGGAGTCCTGTGGTAGGAGGTAAACAGCCTGGGAACCTCTGGCATAGCTGGAGGGCCCTGCTGCTGCTTCTCACGGAGAGCCTGCTCAGCCTCTCAGCGCAGAGGATTGCACAGTGCAGAGGCGCAGACAGCAAACCTCTCACACACCTCTGACTCAGCACACACCAGGCTCAGGTTTCCTAGCTTGACAGGACCCAGTCTTGCAACTGTGACAAGAACCAGCCTTGCAATTTCCCACAGCCTAAGTCCTTGGCAGTCCTTTTTTCAGTCACTTAGTCCTAACCCTAACAGTGCACGGTCTGGCCATCCCTCTTTCAGGCCTGCAGGAGCATAGACCTGGACTTGATCCCTTGGGACTTCTGGTGTCCCTCACACCTCCAACCAGTGTGGAAACCCACAGACCCAGGCCTACCTTTGCAAGTGTAGTTACAGAGGACAAAGATGGAAGTGCCTCAGGCTGTCAAGGATGTGGGGTCAAATGTCAGAGGGCAGCTGGAGGTCAGAGTGGCAGTAAGATCCTCTTCAGACAGGCAATGAGGTGTGGTTTTGAGTAAAGAAAGAGCAGGGAGGAAGTGAGCTAGGGGAAGGACATACTGTTCTCCTTGAGGAACTAGGTGTTTCAGCAGTGGAATGTCCACGCGTGGGGGCACTTCTCCAGATTAGTTCTGCAGTGCTGGATGGAGCACAGGAGGTGAGCTGCAGGACAGGAAGCCGCGGTTAGCAGGCTTCAGAACAGTCTTGTTCCAGTGAAGCCAGCTGTGTAGCAGCAGCATCAGCTGGTGACCTCCCACAGAGTGACCTGATGATATGGCTTCCCCGGACCCCAGGCCAAGCCCTCCCCCTCCTCTGTTCCACAGGTGTCCCTCAAGGCCCTTAGTCAGCTCCTCCCATCAGATTTTCAGCTCAGTGACTGCCACCCCACAGTGACAGATCTCATGGCTCCCTAAGCAGAACCACATTGCTACCTTCCTGGCCCTGGCAGGATCTGGCACAGGCAGCAGGAGCAAAACAGAGCTTGTCACTTTCTGCTATCCGATTTCATCAGAGAAACAAACTACCCAAGGTCCTCTCTGTGGCCTATACGGGTCCTGCGGCCCTTTTTCCAATCTCATCTTTCATCTTCCTCCTTTGTGCTGTGTTCTGTCACTCTCCTTACTGTCCCTGATCCTCTGAGCTCTTGCTGATTTCATTCCAGCTCCCACCTAGAACATTCATTCCCCAGCGTCTCCCATAGTCGCCCCCTTCTCTTTCACCCAGACTCTGCTCAGTGTCACCTTCCCAGAGGTGTGTCCTGACTGCCCAGTAACATCACTCATGGTCACTGTCCTATTCCCTTACTTTATTTCCTTCATGGCACTTGGTAGTAATTATAATCAATTCTCATTATTTGGTGTAGGTTTGTTCTAAAGTCAACCAGAACACTAAACCAGCAGATACGGAGCCATTGTTCTTAGTGGAAATTTGGGATGATGTTCTTATGAATGTGTCTTACATTTTTTGTCAACTGATTAGTATATAATCCTGTTATAGGCATCTTGTTGAACAAATTTTATTGGTTCATTAATATTGAACTCATGTCTGAGGGCATAATGACTCAGGTCTGAGCAAAGGTCATTCAATACACCTACACTCTCTGTAAGGTGTATCACAGCTATTTTGCAGTCAGAAACACCAGACAGCACTTCAGTCTACATTTGGTGGTTACGTGAAATAGTGACATCACCAAAAAGAAAAAAAGCACAAAAATGTAAAAACTGTAGTGCTAAGTAAACCACTTGTTTACAATAGGTAAACAAGGACCGGGACACTCATTTACAGAATTGAAACTAAAACAAGAAGTCAGATGGTCCCTCGCTTGAACTCAGCCCAGGGTGTGTCTGTTATACCTCAGGAAACATCTGAGAATAACTGGAAAATGCTGTGAATATTGACTGACTTTGGGGTTTATAGAGTGAATTCACAAATATAAGATGTGTGAATGAAGACTGACTGTATGTTATTGACATGTTTTCATGTTTATGGTTGATCTTCCTGTCGTTTTAGTTACTGCTGTGTTCACAGGCTTTGAGCAGGGTTGTGGCCAACTCTGCCTTCAATATCTGTCTTAGCTTGCTTTGTGCTGCTGTAACAAAATACCAAAGACTGAGTCATCTGTAGAGAAAAGAGGTCTAATTAGCTCATGGCTCTAGGGGTCTGAAGGCATGCCTGAGGGCATGTCTCCTTCCCTCTGATGAAGCCCCCTTGGCTACCTCACAACATGGTGGATGGCGTTGCAGTTGGGAGCACCTGTGAGAAGCACAGATCCTAGGGCAAGTCAGGAGGCAAGAGTGGGAGTTGGAAGAGCAAAGCTTACTTGATAACGACCCATTCTTGAAAGAACTAACCCAATCCGAGGGACCAGCATTATTTCCTCCCATGGGCAATGATGATCCAATAATCACCACTAGGTCTCAGCTCAGTGAAGTTTTATCACCTCAATACCATGCTGGGGACCCCACTTCCAGCACACGAAACATTGGGGACCACACTCACATAAGATCCAAACCACAGTAATGTCTAATAAATATTCGCTACTCGACCTACTTACACACACACACACACACACACACACTTAGGATCTCTCAAACAAAAAAGAACATTTCATTTTCTCCAGTCACCTCTGGGCATCACAGATGAAGCAGGGAAGAAAGATTCTGGCAGGAGAGTGAGAGCCCTTGTTCTAAAGCTTCCCATCCCTGTCGCTCTCTCTTTGCTATTAGAGGTGTCACGTCTGTCAGAGGTGACAGAGAGGGGCATGTCAGAGAGGGGCATGCCCCTGTGTGAGTGTGGAGAGCTCCACCGTAGGAATCAGCATCTGTCGCAGCGGCACTACGCAGCCTGGCAAGAGACCTTGAGTCCTGGTGCGTGTGTGTGTGAGTGTGACAGTGCGCTCACGTGCCAAGACCTGTGTTTCCGAGTGTGCAGGCACATGTGTGTGCATGTGCTGAGCCTGGCCCGCCTAGAGCTCCTGGCTTCTTAGCAGCTGGACTGCTTGCTGTACTGACAGGGCCTGTAATCACGGGAAATTACTGAGCCCAGAACTGGAATTAAGGCTTTTGCTGCTGCCACAAGACCTGTTTACAGAGCCAAGCACCCGGAAGAGGCCTTGGGAGGAGCATTTGCTGGGAGCTGGGACTTCTGGGGTAGACGGGGATGGCATCTGGGCCAAGAGGCCACCAGAGAGAGGGACAAACTGTTTTCCTGTTTGGGAAACACCTGTCATGTGCCTAGCACTGTGCTGATCAATTTGCCCCTCCCCACAGGCCTGCGAGGCACCGTGTGCCTCTGGCACCTACGACAGGACATTTCCCAGAGGCTCGGTAATGCTGCTTCTAAATAGTAGCGCCATCTGGCTCGAGGTCAGTACAACCAGCCAGGAAAGGCTCACTGGACCCTGTGTAGCTAAGCAGGATGCGTCCTACACAAGCTTTGAGCCTCTGCTTTTCAGCATCTGGCATTTGGTGTAAAGCACACCAGAAGGAAGCCCCTAAGTCCATAAATAGTCCCTCCCTCACTCCAGCCTGTCCTGTTATAGGAACACAAACATGTGGGAATGTGCACTTCTCCCCAGGGAAAATGCAGTAAACTGAACACCAAATCTATGGAACCGTGTCCCTCGCACAGCCCCTCCTGACATCACAGACTCAGGCACTTCCATGTTCAGATGGGGGACTTGGGGAAGATCATATAATATTGTACCCATGCTGAGTACTAGGATTCCCAGCTGAGGACATTCCCAGCACCCTCTGGCCCTACAAGGACTTATCCTTGATGCTAATAGCTGATCTCTGTCCTCCTGACCAAGCCAGTACACTGTTAGCAAGCAACGGCTGGGGTCTGCTGAGGGGAACCAGGCAGCAATCTGGCTGAGGACCTTCCTACTCCCACCCTACCAATCCCCAGGAAACGCTGGCTCACCAGCATGGAGGCTGTGGAGAGAAAACTTGACCCCAAGGCCCCATCTGGCATTTGTTGGCCACAACACTGCTGGCCTGCAGCCAGTCAGCGGCTGCATCTGACTAAGCAATAAAAATGATCAGAGTACCAGGCAGTGTTCTACACAGACAACAGACACACAGGCACTCACACATGCATACATTCAGTGACGCCATAAAGAATTCTTTGAGGACTTGGCATGATAGGTGTGGAAAGGGAGGTACACAGCTGCGGGATTGGGAGGCAGTGTGCCTGGAATGCAGGAGTCAAGCAAGGCAGGTTCTGTGCTAACCACTGGGCTGTATTCTTCTTCTTGGGTTCCCAGATCCCTTGGTCCTTTGCGGGTCAAATTCACATTATCCCCACTCCCTCAATATGTTCCCTACTGCTACTCATCCTCATAGCCCCAAAGGTGGCTGTGCTAGGCAGAGGTCCCTTTTCAAGAGTCTGAAGTGTCCCCTTAGGCAGATGTAAAGGAGAAGCATCCTTGCTAGACACCTTCCTCCTGGGTCTGTTTGCCAGCGCTGTTGGTGGCCTTTTGGAGAAGATAGTCCCCATGCTATGGAGCTACTCCCTCACCTCTTACCAGACCACTGGAATCAAACTCAGATGGTCAGAGTTCTGGATGCCGAGGTTGGCCTCTCATATCAGCTCATTAATCTTTTTGCGTTGGGTTATGATCAAACACATTAAAATTCACACAAACTTAATATTTTTAATGAAATCAAACAGAAAATAGAACATTAAAGTAAGTATTGCTTTATGAAAAGTGTTTCACTTTTATACAATTAAACACATTTATCATGTCACCTTCTTCTGTCCTATTTTAATGCTGGTGTCAGCCTCCAACCATCCAAGAGTTTCCAGCAAGCTGAGCCCAGAAATTCTTCTGCCACCCCCATTCCCCAAGGTGGATCCAAGTCCAGAGCTGGAAACACAGGTGACTGTGGCCTTTGGGAAGGGCACTGGTGAAAGGGTAAAGTGCATACTGCATAATGGTTACTCACAGAAGACTGAGCTTGGTACTTCGCACTGAAGTTCATTGCCCTTTAAAGCTCATGAAGTCGGTAGCGTATTCTGTCGATTTCCCAGATGGGAAAACTGCTGAAAAGCATGCAGCTTACATGGAGGTGACATGCTCCTCCACCCGTCTGTGACTTTGCCTCTCAGTGCTGGTGGCACACAAGGCTGTGATCAGACAAGAGGGTCTGACCCGCTCCCCACACCTCCCCGGTTACTTCCGTCTCCTCCTTCCTGCATCCTGAGTGGGGCTCTGGCTGAGTTCTGCAGCTCCCTGAGGGATTCTCTGGGTGTTGCTGGAAAAGCTTTCTCCTGTGACCTGGGGGCCTGTTGAGGGTGTGGGCGTAGAACCAGACTGAGGGGAGTCATATCTAGCTTGCCCCACCCCACACCCCCACTTCTTCCTTGTCCTTCCTCCCATCCAATTTACAACGGGTGGCTGAGGGCCGCTGACATCACGTTCCCAGGGAATTCTCCAGGGACTGAGTGACCACTGATTCACAGTCCGCCACAGAGCTAGAGCTCCCTCCCTCCCAGGCCTGACCGAAGCCCCCATCCCAGGGCTCCTTCCTCAAGGCTAACAGGTCGCTCCATCCCTGGCCTCATCTTCCTTAAGGCATGGGCTTCTAGAGTCAGCCCCAAAAGTCTGGAATTAGCTGGACTTGGGTTCAAGCTAGGGTTGGAGTCACAAAAAAATACAGTGGCCAGTTACCTCCCTGACCCTCATCCAATAAAAGCCCCTATAATTCAAAATAAATCCTGCTGTTTGCAAGCCCTCCAGAAGTTTCTCTTTTTCATGCAGAGCAAAATGCCAATGGTCTACAGAGGACTAGGAGGGCCTTGTGTTCTGCTTCTCTGGATCATCTCCTTTCTTCTACTCACTTGGCTCCAATCATACGAGTGTCCTTGAGGACCTCCCAGGGCCTCTCTGGCCTTTGCACTGGTCATTCCCTTTGCACTCACATTGCTCACTCCTTCCACACAGTGAGGGGCCCTTTAACCCCAGCTGCAGACTCCATTAGGCCTTAGGCCACATTCTTGTTCTTAGGTTATATTGTTCTGCATGGTACCTGCTACTAAAATATCACATATTATATTTATTTATATTATTATTTGTTTGGTTTTTGTCTTTCTCCATTGGCATGTAAGTTCTAAACGCGTGGTTTTTATTGTTTTGGTTGGTATGTTCCACAGCACCCAGCACCAGACAGGGGTTGGAAAAATGTTTGTGGACATACTAACAATGGACAAGGGGCAATGCGTGAATCCTCTCATGCCTTGTGAGATCTGATATACATTGGTACCTTGGTTCATGAATACTTTTGTTTGTGAACAATTTGGTTCACAAATAAAAGCGTTTGGCAAACCTTTGTTCTTGTTTGCAGACTCTACATTGGGTGACAAACACAACCATGACCATCTTGCCTACACAAACACAGATGTGGCCATCTTTTCCAAAATTGTGGAACAAATTAAGTCTGTGAACCTAAATACCACTATGTTGGGGTTGTGGTGAAGGTTAACTAATTAGCACCATACTTTGCACATTGAAAATACTTAATAACTCAGATTTGAAAGAAATGGCATTTTTACAACACTGACAAAAAAGAAAAAAGAAAAGAGGAATGCTTGTGTAAATGAATTGGAATCAAATGAAAATGACTATAAAAGGTCCCAGAATTCTACGTTCTCCCTTGGCTTCCTCGAAACTTTCATATTAAATTCTTTGCAACCAATGTCACCTAGAGACATCTGTCTTTGATGCACTTGCTTTGCTCTGGGCTTTCCCTGGGTGGGGTCCCACTAAGGTTCAGGATCTGACTCTTCCAAGGAGGGGTCTGCACATACCTGGAACTCTTGGGGTGTCAGGCCTTGTGCTATGGAGGTGAGAAAGAGAACAGCACCCACGCTGCAGGAGCACACAACCTGAGGAGACCAGGGAGAAGCGCAGTGGTGTGAGGGAGCCACAAGCAGAGAGAGCCTCAGAGGGCAGGCACTACCGTGGTGCCCCCAGGTCCTCCGGCCTGACGCCTCATGTCACATGGATCAACTGACAAGTCCAAGATCAGGAAGATCCAAAGGACGCCTTCCATCCTGAAAAATGACACACACATGTTGGTTTTCATATTTTGTTCTTCTCAAAGATGCAGGACAGACATTAGTTACCCCTTTCACAGATTTTGTGTGTTTATCTTTCTTCTGTGTCCCTCTGTTTGCCTTCCTTTAATTTCAGCCACCTGGAGAACTTTTTTTTCTTTTTTCTTTTTGAGACAGGGTTTCACTATATAGTTCAGGCTGGCCTTGAGGTCACTTTGTAGTCCAGGCTGGTCTTGAACTCACAGCGATCCTCCTATCTCAGCCCAAGGGCTGGGATTACCTAGGGAACTTCTAAAGGGTTGAGGCCTCTTTCTTCTTACTTCCATCTCAGGGGAGTCCAAACCAGCCTCAGTTAATTAAGATTTAGCGAGAGGATCATGCTCATAGTTAAACGGAGAATCAAGTTCGGACAGAGGCTGAGCTCAGGCCTCCTGCCTCCCAGTCTGAGGCCCTTGTTCTGAGCCTCTGAATGTAGCCTAGTTTCCTCCAGTGGGTGCTGTGGCCCCTGACCCTGCTAAGTCTCTACGGCTCTTCCAGCACCCGTGAGGCCACACTGCAGGCAGGCCAGGGGCCTGTGGGGCTGTCTGGAGGCGTGGGAGTGAGGGCAAAGCCCGTTCACACTGCAACCTTTGCACGCTCTGCTGGGGCTGCACTGTCCCTTGCTTCTCCCTCCTCTGGGGAAGGACAGTCTACTCCAGCTGTGCTGGGTAAGGGGGACCATCACCTGCCCTCTTGGGACAGACTCTTTCAAGTCTCAAGAAAACCCATCTCCAGGGCTGGGCATGGTGGTGGTGCCTCTCCCGGCCATCACACAGCTGAGGAGTCTGAGGATGGCAGCAGCAAGGGCCTTGGCCAGGTTTCAGAGGACAGAGGCCGAGGTGTGTGTTAGCTTCAGTCCTGAGGCCATCTGCTTCCTCAGGGTCCCTGGTGTGCTCCCTTTGGGCAGCATCCTGGACTCCGCATGGGAGTCCAAGGAGAGGATACTCACTACCATTTTGAGCTCTGTCTTAGTTTCTCTCCATTTCTGTCTCCTTACCCTGGACCCCAGTCTTTCCGCTTAGAGCCTCCCTGTTTTTCCATC
>PVJX010036250.1:0-17708 GCA_004027295.1 Dolichotis patagonum
CAGTTACTTCAAAAAGGATTTACATGTTTGATTCATGGGTGACATATTTATAAAAGATCATTAAAAGAAACAGAACTATTTGGGTCCATCCTTAAATCTCAAGATATCTTGGGGGAAGAGAGCCACACCTTCATAACCATTGTTACTCACTCTCTTATGAATACGAGCAGATTGGGTCACATGGATTAAGGATCTGACCCACTATGACCAATTTTAATTAATTCACCCCCTGTTTCCTAATTTAAAAAGGGTTTGTGCTTCTTCCTGTTTACCTTTGCTTACAGCCATACCTCCTGTTGTGCATTTGAATGAGGTCCTAGCACCTGTGGGAGGTAGGTTTTGAATATCAATTGACAACTTGTCAGGTTTTATCCAGAAGTTGATCAAAGATAATATAATTACAGTGTGTTGTCAGACTGCTTAGGCCTCTGAGCCTCAGCTTACTCAGTAGAATGGAACTAAAAGAGCTGGGAATGCAGATCAATCATAGAGCACTAACCTAGCATGCAGGAAATCAATGGTTTGATTCCCAGCACTGGAGGGAAAAAGAGAGAAAGAGGAAAAGAAGGAATTAAACTCCTGCATCCAATATATTAATATTGTCAAAATTTCAAATTTTATACTTATATGCAGCTAGAAACACATTATAGAGAGATCGAGACCTAGAAGTCTAGATGAGCTTAGTTATTTACATACAGGTGGTTTCAGGCCATTTTTCCTTCTCTTACTACGTGTATTAGAACCATCTACAGTTGAGGGAGAGAGCTGAGGGATCCGAGTCAGATGGCTGTTCATAATTTGGTATGGTCCCTAAGAAAGATTTCAGGAAAGGGGGGACTTCATATAGACAAGAAAGACAAGGAGAACTGAGCGACAGAGGTGGACACACACGGGGTGCTGTGTCCCCCACCATTCACACACAAATCTCCTCTATCCTTGCCCTGTCCCCTTCTCTCCCAGAGTCACTGATTCTGACTGACAAGGTGCAAGGGTAAAAAAAAATTACCGTGAGGTCTCCAGCAGGAAGGCTTTTATCGTTTTGCTCCAAGGATCAGCGAGGAAAATTTGAAAAGGCTCTCCCCGCCCCCCGCCGTTTTTACTAACCGCCAAACCAGGCTTACTGTGGCTGGAGGAAAGCAGTTTTAGGCCACAGGCAATACCTTTTGCAAAGCTAAGGTGTGCGTCCGTGTGTGTGTGTGTGTGTGTGTGTGTGTGTGTGTGTGTGTGTTGTGTGTAAGGAGGAGGACGGGGGGTGGGATCCCATGACGTTGCGGGTTCCGCCTCCTGGTGAATATAAGGGCGCTTGGCGCGTAAGGACCCCAAGCAGCTGCTTTGAAGCCTGAGCTACAGAACTCGGCATCCCTAATCCAACTCGTTTTAAATCTACCTAAGAGCTGGACTCGAGATTCTCTGCTCCCTGCTTTGCCACATCTCTCAGGTAAGCCTTGGGGCCAGTACAGGGGGACGGTGAGGGTCCTGGCATACCTAGGATCCACCGGCAACCATGGCATACAGTTGCATCAACAAGCCGTGACTTGTTGCTGGCAAGACCCGGGCCCCGGGAGCCAAGGGTCTCACCTCCACCCCAGCCTCACACCATTACCATTATAGATGGAAGCCTAAAAATCTGGGAACGGATTCAGAGAGCCTAGGACAGGACTCCTCATTTCAGTGAAGAAGGGAGGGAAAGCAATCTCAGGCTGCTCTGGGGCCCCTCTCTCCTCACGTCTCCAAATCTTAGATGTGAAAGCCCCGCCTCACTGTTGATGCTGGCTGGTCAATCTAGTGAAGTGGAGGAAGTGGGGGCGGGGTGGGGGGGCATTTGCTTATTGCCCTGGGCAAACGCTGCGCCATAGGAGAGGTGCAATTGCGCTGATTCTCCCTTTTTATCTGTAGCAAATATCTGTTATCTGTTGCTCTCTTCCGGGAGATCTTTTTTGAGCTCCAGGGTTGAGTCCTGGTAGGAACCTCATGGGTATTGGATGTAGAATGAGGGGGAGGGTCTCCCAGACTTGCTGATTTCTTTGGAGTTGAGCTTTACTTAAATTCCCAAGGTGCCACAGGTCAGAGAACAATCACACGGAGTTTCAGGGTTCCTGGGTTGAGGTCTAGGATACATTCTATAGGACCCTGAGCAGGGAAAGGAAAAACCTAATAGGAACTTCCACATGCCTTTTCTGAAATTAATCCTTCCACAAACCTTGTGAGGTACTGTACTCCCTCCTTGCATTATTGTAATTCCTATTTGCATATGAAGAAACGGAGGTTAAAGTGACTTGCCTTTGTCCCCTCAACTCCCCTTCCTCTTTCCCCTTTAGCTCCTTTGCTTGGTGTAGTGGGTCTAGTGGATTTTGTATTCACTTCTACATTTTAGGAATGGTGAACACCATTGAAGATTTTTTTTTTCTTCACCAGATCCTAGCATCCTCTTCAATTCCAACTAGAATGCTGTGGCAGGCACTTCGCAGATTTGGGTTTAAGCTGGTACGGAGACGCACACTGGAGCCAGGCATGACTGAAACCCGCCTTGCCAGATGCCTCAGCACTCTGGACTTAGTGGCCCTGGGTGTGGGCAGCACATTGGGTGCAGGCGTGTATGTCCTGGCTGGCGAGGTGGCTAAAGATAAAGCAGGTCCCTCAATTGTGATCTGTTTTTTGGTGGCTGCTCTGTCTTCTGTTTTGGCTGGGCTGTGCTATGCGGAGTTTGGTGCCCGGGTCCCCCGTTCTGGTTCTGCATATCTCTACAGCTATGTCACTGTGGGTGAACTCTGGGCCTTCACCACTGGCTGGAACCTCATCCTCTCCTATGTCATCGGTGAGAAAGTGGGGCTGGGAGGAAATTGCAGAGCCAGCAGAGGGGCTTTGGGCCAGGAAACCTGGGTGCAATAGAGGAGAAGGATTGCTATTCACAGGACCCCAATACACTAATTGTGTATGCTTATGTGGATGTGGGAGGGCTGAAAGTATGGATAAACTATTTATTATACTCACCTCTGTCTGGTTTTCCTTCAATAAGTGGCTGGTTTTGGTTCTTTAAAAATTAAAGAGTAAGGCTGGAGGTATAGTTTGATGGAGCATGTGTGCCTGAGGCCCTGGGTTCAGTCTCCAGCACCAAAACAAAACAAAACCAAACAAAGAAATTCTCAAAAGCAACCAAACAAACAAACAAAAAAACTAAGAATGAGTGGTAATGGGTGATACTGACAGGGATTTGTGTGAGACTGCTGTTTCTCCCTCTGTCCCTACAGGTACAGCCAGTGTGGCCCGAGCCTGGAGCTCTGCTTTTGACAACCTGATTGGAAATCACATCTCTCATGCTCTGAAAGGAACCATCTCACTGCATGTGCCCCATGTCCTGGCAGAGTATCCAGACTTCTTTGCTATGGGCCTTGTGTTGCTGCTCACTGGTAAGGCAAGATATAGGGTATGGTGTTAGGGGTGGGACTAGGCTCAGGCTCAGGGACCAGGACGGGAGCTGAACCTGGAAAGAGCTTGATGGAGGTGACAATGATGGAGAGAAGAAGCTGAGGAGAGTCTGCCTCATAGAGGCAGGAAAATAAAGCAAAATTTGGGTCAAGGACTTTCTTTCTCAGTATTGTGAATAACTTTGTCTCACAGGATTGCTGGCTCTGGGGGCTAGTGAGTCAGCCCTGGTTACCAAAGTGTTCACAGTGGTGAATCTTTTGGTTCTCGGCTTTGTCATCATCTCTGGCTTCATTAAGGGAGACCTGCACAACTGGATGCTCACAGAAGGCGACTACAATTTGACTGTGGCTGGACTCAACAACACTGATAGGTTAGAGGGTTACTCTGAAGAGCTGCAGGACTGGGAACATGATGGGAAATAAGGGAATCCATGCTGAGGGGTTTAGGATGAGGGTTGGGGGAGAATGGGAAGTTGTGCTTTGAAGGTCTAGCCAAGTAGTTTGATGTTAGAGGAAAGGTATGGAGATGGCCAAACATATCCCTACCTTTTGCATTCCTTCTTCCACTCTAGCATGGGCCTTGTGGGATCTGGAGGATTTGTGCCTTTTGGCATCGAGGGGATTCTCCGTGGAGCAGCTACCTGTTTCTATGCATTTGTTGGTTTTGACTGCATTGCTACCACTGGTAACATAACCACTCCATTCTGTCCAGGGATTGGGTGCAGTGTGTACCGAGGGTGCGTGCAGATTGGGTGTTGTGGAAGAGTGAGCCTACTTTCCTGGCTGAGAACTTTTGTGCTGTGCTCTTTCTTGCAGGGGAAGAGGCACAGAATCCACAGCGTTCTATCCCTTTGGGCATTGTGATCTCATTACTTGTGTGCTTTTTGGCATATTTTGGTGTCTCATCAGCACTCACCCTTATGATGCCATACTACCAGCTTCAGCCTGAGAGCCCTTTGCCTGAGGCATTTCTCCATATTGGATGGGCTCCTGCCTGCTACCTTGTGGCTGTTGGCTCCCTCTGTGCCCTTTCTACTAGGTCAGTGACAAACATTCACTTTCCAGATGGGCGTAGTGGTGCATACCTGTAATCTCAACTACTCAAGAGGCTGAGGCAGGAAGATCACAAGTTTAAATCCAGCTTGGGCAATTTAAGGAGACCTTGTCTTAAAGTTAAAATAAAGGGCTGAGATGTCGCTCAGTGGCAGAGAGTTTGCCTAACATCCATGAGGCCCTGTATTAAACATCATGCTCTGTCAAAAAAAGTTTATTTTCCTTGTGGTCAAAATCTCATTTTGTACTAAAAGATTACCACTTAGTACTAAAGAATAGCCTTTAAAAGGATTGTGAAGGGAAAGTGGAAATGCCTTAAGCATGTAGTTTTTGGAAGAGATATCTCAGTCAACTCATTCCTTTCTGGGCATTCGCCTCTGCAGCCTCTTGGGCTCTATGTACCCCATGCCTCGGGTGATCTACGCAATGGCAGAAGATGGGCTCCTGTTCCGTGTCCTTGCCCGTATCCACACTGGCACACACACACCTATCATGGCCACTGTGGTCTCTGGCATTATTGCAGGTAGTTATTATTAGTTATTTCATACTCCTTTAAAACTTTGCCATTCCCTTCTTTCACTTCTTGTATTTTGTCCATCAATTTTAGCATTCATGGCATTCCTCTTTGAACTCACTGATCTTGTGGACCTCATGTCAATTGGGACTCTGCTTGCTTACTCCCTGGTGTCTATTTGTGTCCTCATCCTCAGGTGAGACCTTTTTCTTCTGCTTTCTTATGATTGGGGTTTTATTGAATGAGGAATGCTCCTTCTCCCTCCTCTGCCTTGGTCATCCTGATTTTCCTTGATGTGTCTGGGTTTCCCACGCTATCCATAAGAGCTTTCAGCAAGGCAAGGTGATGCACACCATTAATCCCTGCACATGCAAGAAGACTGAAAATTTAAACCTAGCCTGGGCAACTGTGACTTAGTGACACTCTGTCTCAAAATTAAAAACAAGAAAAGGACTGGTGATACAGCTCAATTTGAAGGCTCTGGGTACTGCAAGCAAGCAAGCAAGCAAGCAAGCAAGCAATCAATCAATTTCCCTTAATGGTGATGAGGAAGGTAAAGCTGCCTGGGAGAAGATGGTAAAGTGGTTAAGGGCTGTGTTTAATGAGGACTACTTACTCTTACCTCAGGTATCAGCCTGGTCAGGAGATGAAGACTGGGGAAGAGGAAGTAGAATTGCAGGAGGAACAGATACCAGAAGCAGAGAAGCTGACCCTCCAGGCACTGTTTTGCCCACTCAGCTCCATTCCTACTCCACTCTCTGGCCAAGTTGTCTATGTTTGTTCTTCATTGCTTGGTGAGCAGTGGGCTTTGTCTTTTGTAGTGGATTTGAGGTGTCTGTATGCTAGGGTGGACATGTTGTTGTTAGTGGTATTTGGTGACTAAAGAAGATCTAGAGAGAGTGACCTCCTTGGGCATGGGATGCTTAACATCTTAGCATGCTGGTCTTAAGAGTTGGTCTTGTTGTCTCTCAACTTTACCTTTGAAGCTCTACTACTGACTGTCATTTGCCTGGTGCTGGCCCAGTGGCAAATTCCACTGCTTTCTGGAGACCCAGTATGTGTGGCAGTGGTTGCACTACTACTCCTGCTCATCACTGGAACCACTGGGGTTATATGGAGACAGCCACAGAACTCCACTCCCCTTCACTTTAAGGTAACTGACCTTTCTCCTTCCATGTTGGAGGCTTCATATGCTTATGGTCTAATAAAGTTTGTAGATATTTTTAAATTGGGTATGAAAAGGAAGATGTAGGAGGTATCTAGGCCAAAGAGTTCTTCACTAACTCTCTTTAGTTCCTTTCCAGTTCCATTTTCCTAAACTGTATTCTGAGAGTCCCACATGAAGTGGACTATAAATGAGTGGCCACTGAACTGCCGAGTATGAGTAGGGATTAAACTATGCCTTTCTGGCTTGAGTAGTGTAGAAATGTCTTTCTGAGTCACCCTGTGGTATGTACAAAGAAGATATTCCTTTGTTTTCAGGTGCCTGCTGTGCCTCTCCTGCCAATAGTGAGCATCTTTGTGAATGTTTACCTTATGATGCAGATGACAGCTGATACCTGGGCCCGATTTGGGGTCTGGATGCTGATTGGTAGGTATTTACTTGGGAAGAGTAAACCCCTTGTGTGTCTAGTTCCAACTCTTTTTGTTCTTGGTCTCTAGTAGGAGGTGGTCATAACTTTCCCACCTCACAGTTGCCTTTCTCCATTAGGATTTGCTATCTACTTCAGCTATGGTATCCGGCACAGCCTGGAAGAATTTAAGAGTGACCAACCCCTATCCAAGTCTAGGACCAAAACTGTAGATGTTGATTTTGGTAGATCCATAGACCTTGATCTCAGCAGTCCTTGAACTCACTCATTTTGACACACCTGAGTGCCACCTGGTTTCCCTGCACAGTGAAGGAGAGTACTCTTGACCCCACAGAAAGCTGGCCCTCTCATGTGATGGTGGTGGCAGATGCTAATTGAGATCAGTATTTATTGTGGAGTCAAGGATATGTCCTTGCTGTTTCTCATCTCTCTCTTTTTTTTACTTGTCTACTTTTAAATGGTTTCTGTAGTTGCTTACTGTCTTTTAAATAAATATTAAAAGAAAGTAGAAAGAAAACAAACTGTCGTTCTCTGCTTGTTAGAACTAATGGAGAGCCTGATATTTAAGGCTAGAGAGCTTCAAAGAAGCATTTTTTGTCTTTCTTCAGTCATCACAAAATGATCCTCTGTTCCCAATTGTGCTTTTCATGGACTTAGGTCTGGGGATGATGCTGTTAAGCAGCCCTCCAGACAGACTAGTTGTGCTTGCTCACTGAAGATTATTAGACTCTGCATAAGGTGACAGCTATACTCAGCAATACAGCAATTTGCGGGTAGACTCTGACCTCAACACTGGCATTGGTTAGGTCCTGTACTGAAACCCCTGTTTTCTGTTCTACTCCTAGTTGGAACAGATCTAGACTCCTATGTTTGATTAGGGAACAAAAGTTTGGCTGGGTTCTTGGCACTGCTGGGAGGGGAGGGATAGACAGAAGAGTTTCATAAAGGCCTTCATACATGCAAGGACACTGATTGCTATGGAACAGAGAGGAACAGAGGTCCACTACCCCGACCAAGGATCATTAATTAATCCATTTATCCAACAAGCATGTAAAATGTTAGACCCTGTGCTGGGCACTGATAATACAAACATGAATAAAACAATCTCTTCCATCAAGGAACTCCTCATCTACTATGGAGACAAGTTGGTAAGTATGACTACAAAACAATTATTTGTGTCGAGGAAGCACAAAGAAGGACATGCTTGACCAGAGAATGGAGTAGGTGCTTAAGCAGTCTGAGACTTGACTGTCATTGAACAGTATGTAGAACATCATGGAAATATGAAAGGAAATTATCTTTGGGGTGTGGCATACAGTTTTAATATGTATCTGGAAAGTAGCACATGTCAATGCAAAAGGTAATAGCCCTAATTTATAGTTTTGTATAAGGTATTGCATATAGAGAGAAGGGGTAGAATATATGGCAGAGGGGTGGGGAGTTACAAAGATTCTAAAGAGCATGATGGTTGGATTTGTTAGTCTGGCAGCAACAAAGAGGATGGCTTGAAAGAGATTAGGGGAAGCAAGAGCAGATAGATAATGTCTACCATATATTGAATGTTCATTACATGTGAGTTATTCTGCATACAATCTCATTTTGTCCTTTCAGTAAGGTTATGAAGGAGATGTAAAATAACAAGTACTGTTTATAAATATGAGAACAAGTTTTAGATAAGAAATAAGCTCCAGGTATTTGAGAGTCCAGGGCCGGCATAAGCACAGGTTTTGTGTTTTAGGTAAAGCTCAGTGATAGAGCACTTGCTGAGGTAACATGAGGCCTGGGTTTGATCCCCAGCACGAAAAATAAAACAAAAATCCAGTTTGATCTAACTGGCATATGTTCTTTTACCACTGTGTAGCACTGTCAGTAGTTTTGGTTTGTTTTGAGACTGGGTCTTTGTGTTCAGGGTGGCCTTAAACTCACTATATAGCACAGGCTGGCCATAAACTCACTTTGTTTCTCCTGCCTCAGTCTCTTGAGTGCTGGGATTACAGGTGTGTGCCATGACTTCTGGCAGAATTGCCAATTCTTGTTAAGAAAAGGCATTGTGCTCATTTGGGAAAAATACTTAAGGGTTTTTGGTCAGTTGGATATAGGAGGTAAAAAGGAAATGGGTATCTGGGTGTGGTGGTGCATGCCTCTAAGCCTAACATTCTAGAAGTCTGAGGCAGGAAGAGTGTGAGTTTGAGTCCAGTCTAGGAAACTTAGCAAGACTTTGTCTTAGAACATAGAACAGACTGGAGATGTAGCTCAGTTCAAAGGCCTTGGGTTCAATCCCCAATACTGGGAAAAAAATGATGGCTGATTTCCAGGAAAATTTGTGATGAATGATCAAATAATCAACCAAGATAAGGAACATAAAAGGAAGAGAATATTTTGGGTAAGATGAATTCAGTTCCATGTGTGCTAAGTTTATAAACATAATCATGAGTTTAGCTTCATACAGGTAAAGGGAATCAATAATTAGACTTTGGAGCTAGAAGACTGGGATACAGGCATAGATTTAGGAAACATTAACTCAGAAGACAAGAGTTTGTGCTACAAGTTGCATGGCACTAAGTAAACAAAGTAAACAATAACACTTGCAGCACATATTGTGTGATTTCCTTTGTACACAATGAGCCCTTACAAATAAATAGATAAGGCAGGAGTAACCTGACAAAAAATGAGTAAAGGATCTCAGTAGTTTCCAGAAAAATAATGTAAGCTGGGAATGGTGGCACATACTTAAAATGTCAGTTACTCTAGAGGCTGAGATAGAAGGACCATGAGTACAAGACCAGCCTGGGCTGTGTAGCAAGGCTCTGTTTCAAATTTAAAAAGCATGTAAAGCAAATGCAAAAAAGATGCTCTATCTCAATAAGACAAATGTAAATCTGAGATCTTACAGAATGGAAAAAAAATTAGGAACTAGACCTTGACAAAAGTGACAGTCATCATGAATGATGGGGCTACATATATTTGTAGCTTTTGTGGAGGGCAGATTAACAGAAGAATTAAAACCACATTCTTTCCTCTTTTTTCTGTTCTGAGAATTGAAGCCATAGCCTCATGTGCACTAGGCAAGCACTCAACCACTGAGCTACATGCCAACCCAACACAATCTTTCTGGTCTAACAATTCCATTTAAAATAGTTTTTTGGTGGGGGAGGGGATCGAACTGGGGATCAAACTCACAACCTTGTGCTTGCCAGACAAGCACTGATACCACTGAGCTAAAGCAAGGAAGTAGTTAATAAATTAAATTATATTAATAGATGGCTGGGGTAATGGGAAGAGCACTTGCCTAGCATGTGGGAGGCCCTGGGGGGAGGGAAGCAGAAAGGGTAAAAAGAGAGGGAGGGAGAGAGAGAGAATGAATGAGAATGGGGATTGTTTGTGTCAATAGGTGATATAGATCTTGAGGAGGGGCATGATAGCACATTCCTGTAATCCCAGCACTGTGGGAGGCTGACTCAGAAGAATGGCAAGTTTGAGCCCAGTTTGGGCAATTTTGCAACTTAGCAAGACCCTGTCTCAAAAAAAGGGGGGCTGGGGATGCAGTTCAGTAAGAAGACGCCATCTATGTTCAGTCCAACTAGTGGAAGAAAAAAGTAGGCTCTTCAAGACACTCTGTTAAGTTACTCTCCTACAAGCCTGTTTTGAAACTTTTTTACTGTTACTTTTATTTTTTTTCTTTTTAAAATAACCAACATGCTCTGTTAAGCAAAAGCAAAATAAAAAGAAACCCCAATGTGCAGACTATTTATGAAACATAAAAGGGAATTTAGTTATAAATAATTTTTTTCTGAAAAAAATATAAGAAGCTATTAATCCTTAGTTTCTCTTCCCTGTTGTGTGATTCCCATACAGTATATTTAAATAAAAACAAAACAACACCTCACTAATTTTTTCTCAGTATGGCTAGTTGAACCCAGTGATGGTATACTACAGAACTAAATTTCCTGTACTGTTCTTGAACTTGAAATCTTCCTGCCTCAGCCTTATAGAGGAGCTGGGATTACAGGTGTGGGCCACAGTGACTGGTGAAATCATCATTTTTGAAGCTTTTTTTGGAAGGGTTCTGGGGATGGAATCCAGAGCCTCATGTATACTTGGCAAGTATTTTACCATGGAGCTACACTCCTGGCTAAATATACTTGCTTTAAAAATAAAATAAAGTTGGTGGTGGTGCAACCTATAATCTTGGCCTTTAGAAGGCTGAGACAGGAGGGTAATGGGTGTAAAGCCAGTCTGAGCAATTTAGCAAGACTGTAAAAAATTATATATATATATATATAATCTATCACTCTTACATGGAAAATGAAGTATTTTTCTAATACAAAGTAAAATAAATATCCAACTCTTAAAAATATTTGGCTATGCAACACCTAAAATAGTCACATGTACAACTATGTGGAAACCTTCATGCAGCTAAAACAATAAATAATCTCTGTAGGCACTAGGCTTGAAGACAGAGTAGAAAATTTCTCTAGGAATGGTCTAATCCTGACTTTCTCAAGGTGGCAGAGATACAAATTGACTCAAATAAGTAAAAAGGCACAAAGTATGAAAAAAAGGTGTTCTCAGAGAGAGATGCATAGAGTACCATGAAAATTCATGGGAGGGAAGTCTGGGAATTCTGGGAAGTATTCGTGAAGAACAAGGCTTTTCAAGAAGCTGAGGCTTAAAGGATATGAAAAATGAGTCAGTTTACAGCATTCCAGGAGGAGAGAAATTTGTCCACAAAGGCAAGAAGATGTGAAAATAGTTTATAATTCAATTTGCCTAGATCCTGTGTGCATGTGAGTATGTGCATCTGTGCATGTGTATATGTGGAGACATGGTTTTGCTAGATTGCCCAGGGGATCAAAACTTGTTATCTTTTCTCAACCTTTTCAGTAGGTGAGACTACACGTGTGCCACCACACTCAGCTTCAGCCTAGTTTTTGTTGCTGTTTGTTTTGTGTTTTTGCAGTGCTGGGGATGGAATCCAGGGCATTTGTACTGAGATGCAGTTCCAGCCCTTAAAAAAATTATTTTTTAAGACAGGGTCTCACTAAGTCACCGAGCTATTCAAGCTGGATTTGAACTTGTATCTTCCTGCCTCAGCCTTTCCAGAGTGCTGGGATTACAGTCGTGAACTACCAGGCCCAGCTAGTCTAGGGTTCTGAAGGAGCGAAGTGAAAAAATAAGAAACAAGAATTCCAGTGAGACTCCTGAAGGCTATTAATTACAGGGCTTGACAGTGAACTGCATGAAATGTGTGGATGGTTACTCTATTAATAATTTAGGCTTTTTATATATAAATTAAAAAATAATGTCAGGTGTGGTGGTGCATACCTCTAATACCAGCACTCAAGAGGCTGTGGCAGAAGGATTGAAAGTTTGAGTCCAACTTGGGCAATTTAACAAAACTCCTAAAAAATCTCATTAATTTAATAATTAAAAGGCTGGTCTGGTGGTGCACACTTGTTATCCCAGCACTCGGGATACTGAGGCAGGAAGATTGTTGTGAGGCCAGCCAGGAGGATTGTTGTGAGGCCAGCCTAGACTTCATGATGAGTTCAAGGCCAGCCTGAACTACATAGATACTGTCTCAAAAACAAAACAAAACAAAAATTTTAAGTAATTAATTACTATTAATCAAAGGAATAAAAAGAAATTGTGGGCTGGGGGTGTAGTTCAAATGTACTTGCTTAGTATGTGCAAGGGTTTGAGTTCTAGCACCACATGCTCATACACAAAAAAGAAATTAAGGAGCTAGAAATCTAATTACCTGATTTGATTCACTATGCATTGTATACATTACTGACTCATCACACTTTAGTAAATGTGTATGTTTACTTCCATAAATGTGTACAATTATATTTCAATTAAAAATAGAAGTGTAGGGATGTTAGTGTTAAAATATGTTAGGGTTAAATGGTGTTAAAACCTGTGATTTGGTTTAAAGTGCAGCATCTTAGCTATCTAGCCATGTAGTCATACCTTACATTTTGCCAGAACATACGCTTCTGAAATCATTAATTCAGACCAGGTGTGATGATGCACTCCTGTAATCCCAGCACTTTGGATGCTGAGGCAGGAGAATCACCATGAGTTTGAGGTCAGCCTGGGCTGTATAGTGATTTCAAGGCCAGCCTGGGCTATATAGTGAGCTCCCGCTATGAACTGCGTAGCGAGACCCTGTCTCAAAAAAAAATGTTAATTCAAACAAGTTTTCTGTCCCCAACCTGCTGAGCTTCCCCAGCTCACTTGTTCTATTATAACCCAAAAATGGTTCTATTATAACCCAAAAATGAGATCACGTCCAAAAAAAAAAAATAAGAGCTTTATTTCTTTTAGCTGGCACCAGCGACACAGATGTGATGGAGTTTGCAGTCTGTGCAATTAGGTTACATTGGTAAGGGGTTTATAAAGGAAAAAACCACAAAGTATGAGTGGGGAGGGGTAAGGGTGTAGGGGCTCTGTTTGTTCTCTTATTAGGCTCTTAGGACAAACCTTAACAGAGGCAGCTGGATTTACAGGAAACTATAATTGGTGATGAGCTGATAACAGGAAACTTTACAACTTGTGGTTAATTTATGGGTATCTTATAGAGTACAAAGGCTTACAACTTCAAAGCCTGGTGGTGGGCCAATTCCTGGAAATTTACAGAGTACAAAGGTCACAGCTGCACAGGATAAGGAGTCTGACCAGGCATCTGGAATTTTAGGAGGAACAAAGATTGGAATCTATGATAATAACAACTTGGTGCATACAGAACAGAATGATAACGCTCAGGTTAGAGTACAACAGTTCAAATAATCCCACTACAATAATTCTTTGACATCATGAAACCTGCAATTTGCTGACCTTACTCCCACACATTCTTTTTATCAGTGTCCTTCAATCTTTTCTTGCTCTTACCCATCTAAATTCCTGAATTTATTATCACTTTTGCAAACATCTCTAACTCCCTGGTTAATATTCCAGTTTCCCTTCAAGCCTGGAAGGATTCAAAAACATTGATCTTCATAGTTTAACATGCAATTGAAAATTGTTGGAGACAATCACACAATTGAGCAAGTTTGATCATCAACTTTGGCTAGGCCCTCCCCATGGCTGGAGGTTCTCCTTTTCTCCTTTTCTCCTGGTCTCTGAAACAATGCTCTCTTACCTCATTCACATTGTTAGAGCCATTTCCTCCTACTCTCTGCTGTTGAAATTGCTTTTTACTATATTGCAGAAAATATAGGCCTATCAGATTAAAAAAAAGCCTTCAAATTTCTGTGGATTTTATTTTATGAACATAGCCTCTCTTTCTTCCCCTAATGAAAAAATATGTGTTCACTGAAGAAAATTTAAAAACACTGAAAAATAAGAGAAAAACCACCCAACTGGGCTGAGTATAGAAAGAAACCTTGTGACATTTTGGTAAATACTCCTCCAGATGTTTTTGTTCAACTATGCATACAATTTTACTTAAGTGTATACCTTTTCTGTAAACTTTCCAAATTCAGCAGTGGGACACAGACATTTCCCTACTTTTATAAGTACAGATTGTTTTGAAAGACTTGTAAATTGTCCACTGTATGGTACTAATGTACTTTTAAAGGTGTATAATTCATACACAACTGGTGAACATTTAAATGAATTTTACAGTGCTTCAGTGAGAGTTTCTGTTAATCTTCATTAATTTTTTCCTTTGGAAAATTCTTAGAAGGAAAATTGTTAGGCAGTTGGGTCCTTACATTGGAGATTTTGATATAGGGGTTTGGGGTATTATAGCTTGGTGGTAAAGTGGTTGTCCAAGAATGAGGAAAACCTAGGTTTGATCCCCAGCACATCCAAAAAAAACTTTTTTGATACATTATTGCCAATCTGCCTTCCTCACAGAAAAGTTAACAATAATTTTTGTTTCTGTCAACAGCGTACAACAGTGCCTGTTTTGTATATCTTGCCAAATGTGAGGTTTAGTTTATCATTTTAACCTTTGTCAATCTGACAGGTAAAAATTTTACCTTGATTTAATTTGCATTTCTATGATTACTATTGTGGTTGAATATCTTTTCCTGTATTTAATAGCTATATTTCTTGTGTAAATTGTCTGGTCATGTTCTTTGACCATTTATTTATGAAATTGTCTTTTTTAATTTGAAGAGCTCGTTTATGTTAGAAATATTAACTTTACCTGTTACATATGTTGAAAAATCTTTTTCTAGTCCGTGGTTTGTCTTTCAACATTAATTGTAATACTACTCAGAAGATTTCATTTTTTGTGTATTAAAATTTATCACTATGTTTTCTTTTAATTCTGTTTTTTTATCATGCTTAGATCTTGCCATGATGTTTATAAAACATATAAACCTTTCTTATATAGTTTAATCTTTGATTAATCTAGAATTTATTTTGGTATATGAAAAGAAATAAGGTAAAAATATAGCTTTTTTTCCAAATGGCTATCTAGTTATTTCAATTTTTTTTCAGTAGTGGGGAATCCAGGACCTTCATACTGTGCTACACCCCAAATACTTTTTTATTTTTAAATTTTAATTTTATGTTGTTTTTTTGAGAGAGTCTCACTTTGCAGTTTTGGCTGTACTTGAATTTACTATGTAGTCCAGGTTGGTCTTGAACTTACGTTTCTTCTACCTCAGCCTCCCACAATGCTAGGATTACAGGCATGTGCCACCAGGTCATTTTTCTCTCATACTGCGGATTGAACTAAGAGGCCCAGTCTAGCCTGGAACTTGAAATCCTCCTGCCTTAGCCCCCTGAGTAGCTGGGATTACAGGCATGCATCACTTTGCCTGGCTTCTTTTTCTCTTTTCTTTATTGTGTGATCTAGATGTAGAAAATTTTGAAGAAAGGAAATAAATTATTTTTAGAAACTCCAAGTTTTCTATGCTATATAATGACTGATTCTGAGACTTTCCGGGTCAGGAAAAACTATTTATTTATTTATTTATTTATTTATTTATTTATATTTGGTACCAGGGATCAAACTTATAACCTCACATTTGCCAAGCAGGCACTTATGCCACTGAGCTAAATCCCTGACCCCATTTAATTTTTTTTATTTTATGAAAAAATAAAATTTCATAATAAAACACAGGAATAAGAATAACAATAGTTAATACACTATATATCATTATCTTCAAAGTAGTTACTCAAGAGTACAAGACAGACAAAGATTCTTACAAAGAAGAAACAGATAATAGCACAATACTTTCTTTTCAATCAACTAAGAGTATCTAGTAGTATAAATGAAACAAATTAGCATATACATTAAAATATTTTTGTCTTAGTCACTTTCCTCTCAACTGAGAGAAAATATCCAACACTCAAATTTTTTTTTAGATAGAATTTCACTATATGGTTCAGATTGGTCCTGTATCCCAGGCTGTCCTTAAACTCCCAGTGATACCCCTGTCTCAGCCTCTCCAGTGCTGGAATTCCAGGCATGCACCACCATGCTCAGGCACAGAACCTAAAGTTAAGGGAGGAAAAGTTTATTTGGCTCACAGTTTGTAGATCTTTTAATCTACAGTTGGCTGACTCCAAGCCAGGAACGCATGGCAGAGGGACATCATAGAGGTGAAGTGGTCCATGGAAAGCAGGCAGGCAAGAGCACACTAGCCGTCTTTCCATCCCTTACATTTTATGCTGTAGGGCAGGTGCAGCACCCACACCCTTAATCCTAGCCAGAACTATGGCAAACCAATCAGTGGGCTGATTTAGTAGTCACACACCCTTGATCCCAGCACCACACAGTTTGAAAACTCCCCACTCCTTGACTATATGAGGTCTAGGGGGACATATAGGTACAAGGCACAACATTGTTTGAAACAGTGGAATAAGTGTTAGGTAAAAAGGAGGAAAAAATCAGAGGTAGGAGTTCAACAGGACAAGTTCATTGCAGAACAAACCTGAGAGGGACTGCTCTCGCACTAGAGATCAGACCAGCTGCTCTGGTACAGACTATAGGATCTTTTATAGGCTCATGGGGAAGGCAGAGTTCAGTGACTGGTGAGTCATGTTAACCTGCCAAGACCAAGGCTTTAGAGAGCACAAGTGGGTATGGTTGCCCGAGGCCGAAGCTGGGGAAGCACAGGGAGTAGTGGCTACTATGAATAACAGGGCTGAGAATGCTGTGAGTGCAGCTGTGCTGGGAGGGTACAGTTTAGATGGTTTCTGATCAGGATGACAGTGGTCAAATTCTTTCAATCAGTAATTTGCACAATTATTTGAACTTCTCCCTACTTCCTATTTTACTCATGTTTATAACAGCACAATTTATAATAGCTAGGTCTTGGAAAAAGGCTATATATCTATCAATGGATGAATGAATAAAGATAACTTAGCATTTATATACAATGGAACTCGACTCTGCCAAAAAGATAAATTTGAGGCTTTCATAGGTAAACTGATGCAACTTGAGAACACAATATTAAGTGAAATAAGTCAGAGACACAGTTTAAATATAGCATGTTTTCTCTTATATGACAAACTGAAAAATATATATATATATATAAATAAAGAGAACTCTGTTAATGTTCACAGAATGAGAGTCATAGTCCCTTCCCACTCCCCTGATCTCTCTGGCACTGATGACTGAACCCAAGGCCTCACACATGGCTAGGCTAATTCTCTACCACTGAACAACCTCATCAGAACACAACCTCTTCATCATCCTGTTAGTTAATTCTACATGTGGGATGAGTGAATTGCACAAAGCTTAAAAGAAGTGTATATGTGCAGGCAGAAGTGGGAGCCTGTTAATGTGGTTATTTTGAGCACTTTACCACTGAACTACACTTTCAGACCTCTTGTTACTGTTTTAATATTGAGTTTTGTTTCCAAACTTGGAGTCATTGTTGTCTTTCAGTACAGACTTCTGTAGAGGCCATTCCTTAGTTGCAGGGGCCATGCACAGAATAGGTGGAATCAACCAACCCATTCTTCAAACCATTTTTTGAAGGTGAATGGAGCACATGAACTTGCTGTGAGCATTCAGGAGCCATTAGGTCATTTCTTTCACATTTGTGAAGGACAGGGCAACACAAACATGTCTAAGAAGTACACAGTTTGTCAGTCTGTTCAACTTTGGATCTCTGACCTTTACCACTCTGCTTCCCTTCACTTCCCTCCCCTTTC
>PVJX010036251.1:0-17708 GCA_004027295.1 Dolichotis patagonum
ATGCATCTTCACTTTTGATTTACCATATCTGCTATGGTCAGATTTTTTACCTCCTCTACCAACTGTCTCAGAAGCCTTGTAAATGGCTTTTCCTATGAAATTGTACTCTAGCTGCTGTAGTCAAGGTTTGCAAGGGAGACGATTTAATACAGGACATACAATTTATGGGATTATTTTTTATCAGTAACCCAAAGAATCAATTACAAAAGAGTGCAGGAAACCTGCCCACACACTAGAGACCCAAAGGAATCCAGTTGAGAGCCTGGGTCCCATGGCAACATTCTGCGTGGACCCAGTTGAAGAACTAGAGCCCATGACAATGCCCGCCACAAGTCCCATTGTTGTCGCTGAGAGCCCACAACAATGTCTCACGCAAGTCTATTTCACAGATCTGGGGTGGGAAGTCCCACAGGTCAGTGGTGGAAACTAGAAAGTCTCTGCCAGTGGAATGAAGATCCATGCCCGCGGGCTGAGGGATCTGCACTGGAGCCAGGAAGTACACTCAAGGTAAGAACAAGAGCTCCCCTGAAGAGAACCACAGCCATCTGCACAGAATACAAGGTCCTGAGCTACTCTCGTGATGAGAACAGCCAAGTTCATGTCAGGAAGCCAGCACAGCAAGCTCCTCCAGGAGAGCCAGAAGCTCCACCTTCCTCTCCAGGTCTCCTTTTTATGTTGTTGGCAACAATCCTCAGGTGGGCCTTCCACACCCAGCGCCAGGCTGATTCATCCCAGCTGGGTGTTACAAGTTGCCCACCAGTTGTCAATCCACCGCACAAGCTCCAACCCGTTTTGTGGAGGTTATGAGATTAATCTTCAAAAAGCATAGCAGCCATGGTGCTAATTGTCTCACAAGAGAGATGTGGTTGTTCCAAGAGACAGATTTTGTCTCATGAACTTAAAACCCCCACGCAGTGCTTACTCAAGCACTAAAGAGCACCTGGGTCCTAAATTTTTATGTTCAGGTTTATATTCCTAAAAATATGTATCACAACCTACTGATTCACCCTGCCAGTACTTCCACTGGAAAAGATGCTGCTCAATATGGCTTGTAAGGAGAATCTATTTATTCATTTATTTTTGGTATGTTTTCTTATCAAAGTACAACCGATTTGTTTGGAAATTCTTCAAAAGTGTCCCTTCCAGTTTGATCCTTTCCTCATCATTCTTGCCAGAACTAATCCATTTGATATCAGATTTGCACTGCGTTTACCCCTCTACCTCATCAGTCGTGTGTAGACATTTTTCTAGGTGGCATCAGGTGCTCAACAGCACAGAGGCCGTGCTCCTTCAGCTCTGCACCCTGCACAGTGCCTCACCGGACGCTCAGCTTACATATCTGTTAACTGCAGTAGGGAAATAAATGAGTTTCTGTGCAGAGATAACTTTTCTTCTTAAAAAGAATGGTACTGACTGACAAAGACTGAAAGAATGAGGAATACATAAAAGCCTGGTTCAAGTCGGAGGATTACAGCTTCAACCACAAAATGTTCCCTCATTATTTCATCTGTAGGAGTTCAAATTTGTCTTTCAATGACTGAGATAAAAACTTTAAATATTTAGTTGATTGTTAATCATTTTAGTTTATTTTGATATTTGCCATGATTTGAGTTTTCAAACATATTTATAGTTCGTTGGTACAATAACAGGACTTGGATTTTTTGTCTCGAAGAAATGTTTCTTTCACAAAAATTGATTTTTAAAACATTACAAGGTATCAGCGCATATTCCAATCATAAAATATTTCTTGCTGTATTATTTTTGCTTTAGATTTATAGTTGCTGAATTTGGTTTAAGATAAAAAAAATTTAAAAGTCATATAAATCCAAGAGCAGTATCATATGCAGAATGACCTGACTTTCAAGATCCTCCACGCACTTGGAAAAGAATGAAGTGTACAACATGATTCGGAAAGAAAACTGTGTAAATGTACATTCCACAGGGAAACATGCAGCAGTCTTATTTGTCCTTGCTCAATTATTTCCTTATTTATGTATTGTCTTACACATTTGTAAAATTCTCAGAAACCATCTGTAATAACGTCTAATTGCAGAGGAACAAGTCATTTTGGAAAGTTCAATAGACCAAACTGGAGTGTTTTGCACATTCCAGGAAGATTATACTTCGCTTTGTTCCTGCATTAAACTGTCTATGCCTCGGATCGCAGTGATTTCTGTACATGTTCTAGCTCATCTATTTGTCAATCATTGGTTCACTCAACAATTTCTTAGGTTCTTTTATGAAAGGAATCTTTCTCAAGATGTTTTTGTATTCTTCACAGATGTCGGTAATATGTCTTAGATAAACTATGTTACTTATCTTGGAAGCTAAGTTATAATGCAAATAATTATAACTTGGGTGAGTGGGTAGCTGCGTATCTACTGCTGTTGACAAGACTAGATAGAAGATAAAACATAGGCGATGTGTTGACTCGTATTCCACCTGTGTTTCATACCATTGGCATCAGGCTGCTCTCGAGGCATTCTGCAGGGGCCATGATGGAGTGGGGAGCAGGTGATGTCTTGCTACGCTGCTAGGCTTGCTACGCTGGGTGCTGAGGAACTAGGGCTGGAAAACGCAATTGATTTAAGGTTTGTAAACGATGGAAACTCAGAGATACTGAAAGTAATATAAGGAGCAGCAGGAGAGGAGGGTATTTCCAACAGTCGCCCTGTGACTGCTCCCACCGGTCCCGGACGCTGAACTGACACGTCTGGGAGTCACTGTGGTTGAGGACCGAGCAACAGAGGTAACTGGTACTGGACTCCAGAACCAGGGCATTCCTTTACTACCTTATTATTGGAGGTGGGTTGATTCTCTAATCTTCAGGCAAGTGCAACGGAGTGCGAGTTCAGCGAACATTGCTTAGGTAACAGTGAGGATAATTATGAGCCTTCGTGATTTATTCTAAATCAATAAAATATAAAGAGAGACATGTGAGGTGAAGAGAACAGACCATCTCAAGACCTGTCTGCTGGAGATCTTTCCTTTACCACCTGCACTGAGCCACATTTTGTTACCAGGGCAGAAAGTGTTCTCACTTCCGTTCTGTGCTATGCTTTTGACTCCAGCATTAGTGACCTTCCCTAAGCATGGCTGTCTGTGGGTATTTCTTTGCAAATGTCATTCTACTGTTTAACTCCTTTTGCTCTTAAACGCATTAAGAATACAAACTGCTAGAACTTTGGTCTTTAAAAAATAAATTCAAATTCCCTGTGTCTGCTTTTGCTTTTTAATGTTAATAAAACACCTTCATTCTATTTAGAATCATTGTAATAACACCAACTGGGGAAATACGTATCTATTTTTTCTTTTCTATTTAAAAGTATTTTGATTAATAAATAAAAATGGTACACATGAATGGAGTCGCACAGATATTTTGATACATATACACACTACAGAATGTATATATGTATTGAAATATCCATGATAAATGATGAAGGTATTTATCACTTCATTTATTCATTTATAGTAAAAACTTTCAGGATTCTTTCCTATAGCATTATCAAATGTGGCACACTCCTATTTTCTGTCCTTACCCTACCATCCAGGGGCACGCAGAGCTTCTCGCTCCTGCCTGCCTCCGTGTCCCGGGCCCACTTCTCCTCCTCCTGCACTCCCGGGCCTCTGTAACCCTTGCCCCACTCTCAATTTGTTCACAAGGAACTTTCTTAGATTCCACACGTGACTGAGATCATGCAGGACTTGTCTTTCTGCTCCTGCTATCTCACCTGACATGAGGATCTCCATTTCCATTCACATTGTTCTAAATGGCAAGATTTCACCATGTTTATGGCTGAATAATACTCCACTGTGTGTCCACTTTCTCTGCCCATTCATCAGTGGGTGGAGCTGAAGTTGTGTCCGTTTTTTGGCTGTTGTGAGTAGTGTTTCATCCAACATGGGAAACGCAGACACTGCACCTTCTCCACACACTGGGTTTTTCTCCTTTGGATATGGACACAGCAATGGAATTGATGGATCTATAAAATATCGGTAATAACAGTGCCTGACCCCAAAGGCTGCTTGCAAGGCTGATCAGTAAGTCAACATCTGCAAAATCACTAAAAAGAATGCTGACCGTGTAAACAATTCATTTCAGTTTTTATACAAAATGTAAAATTAAAGTTTGAATTTCTTTCCTTTCTGTGCTTCTTTTGAAATTTACTATTACCTTTTGTTTGTAAGTGTATTAACAAATCATGAGGAAACACTCACATTAAAAATTCAGACATTGCAAATAAAATACAGACTTCTTTGACCATCACCTAAGTCCTTTCTCCATCCAGTGATAACTGTTATCAGTTGACAGTGTCCATTTTTGGATATTTTTGTCATATGTAAAGTATATATATTTTCATGTATAGCATATATACTATTTATGATTTCAACATGTAGTATATTTAATTTTTTAAATTAATAGAACAAACACACCTGAAGTTTTGCTGAAAATTTGGTAGTTGCTAAGGAAATAAAAATTATAATATATACACATTGTTATATGATTTTACAAAAATACTGTTTTCTATCAAGTTGGTTTTACAGCATCCATTTTTATTTAAAAATTGTTGAGTGTTTAAATTAATAAATGTCTTATTCTTTTCTAACTGTGACATGTGCTCCAGTGTGTTGTACTATTTCCTAAACAATTAATTACTTGAGTTGGATGGGGCTGTCATTGGACTATGACTTAAGTGTACTCGTCAAGTCTCCACATGGGAGGCTTAGCCCACAGTGTGACCACACTGGGAGGTGGCAAACTGTGACCCAGGAGGTCTTCAGGTCCACCCAAGCTGTCCCTCAGAAGGGACGGTGGGGCCTAGTCCCTCTCTGGTTCGTGTCTGGTGATGTGACTCATTCCTCTCACAGGTGCCCTGCAGAGCTGCACAAGGGCCCATGAATCTGTGGAATCGTGAGCTGAATAAAGCTCTCTTCTGCTAACAGTAGTGGCCTCGGTATTTTATTACAGTGATGAATTTACATTGTTTTCTAGTTTGCTTCCTATTTTTCCACTGCAGATAGAAGCAAAGGAAACAGACCAGTGATTTGCAAGTGATTTTCTAGGTTAGACATGAAAAAAGGAAAGAGAATTTTGAATTTGGTAAAGCACTTTCAGGAAAATTTAAAATGCTTCCAGGTAACCCTGAAGAAATAACCTATACAGGTTGCCCAAGAAGTCCATTGCTGTCTGGTTTCTACTAATCCTCTCCAATAATTTATATCACTTAGCACAAATTTCCCAGTCACATGAGTGAAAAACTACTTCACTAAGGATTTTGCTTTAAATCACACTGTCTGCTTATCACCTCCCTTCCTCTGCCCTCCCCTCCTCCTTCCCTTCCTTCCTCCTTTGCTCCCCTCCCCTCCCTTCTTCTCCCCTCCCTTCTCCCCCTTTTCCTTTTGCTTTTCCTTGAAACAGTGTTTCACTATGGCATCTTCTAGGCTGGCCTTGAGTTCACTGTGCTGTCCAGGCTGCCCTTAAACTTGAGCTGCTCCTGCCTCAGCCTCTCCACTGCTAGGATTACAGGTGTGCAGCACAATGCAAGTTTATGACAAATTTCTTCCATGAACTGTCTTTTGTGTTTGTATTTGTAGTGTTTTGTGCCATTGTAGTATTAAAGTCCAATATTTTCAAAGTTATTAAAAGTGATTCTTAAATCAACTTCACTTTTTTCTCTGTGTTTCATTTTTCAATAAGAACTTCTACTTTGTTGGCTGTATTACTATATTTCATATTTTGGGGGATGAAGTATTGTTCATTCCCTTTAAGTCTTTCAGTTATTTTCTTTACAGAATTGTTTTAATAATGGCATTTTCCAAGTTGTGTTATCCACTTTGCTTATATCTCATAGATATTAATATTAAGTAGCCTTTCAATATATATTTAAAACAATTAATAACTATGTGACACTTAAAAATTAGCTTTGTGAGCTGGTAGTTTGCAGTCATGCTTTGAACCTTCAAAGGATTTGCTCCTTGCCAAGTGGCTCATTTGCAGTGACTTCTAGTCCTGTGGGGTCATCTGTGGAAGCCTCCGATGCCACTGCACTTTCTGAATCTCTCGTGGCATGGTTTAATCTGCCTTTCTGTGTTTAATGGGGTTGGGCACATCAACACCCACCCTTGTGGCACCACGTTCAGGCACAGTGGTCCATTCCGCGCAGTCCAGGTTATGGCCAGCCGTACCGTCTATGGCTGTGTAGGTGCACTGAGATCCTTGTATAAAGATGACATCACTTGACCCATTTTTAAAATGTATCCTTTACTGCATTTCTTAGAATGTCAGTGAGTGACATATTGCTGTAATTATATCTGATGTGCTTCCTTGTCCTTTAAAATAAATTCTATTTTTAGAGTAGCTTTAGACTCATGGCAAAACGTGAACAGAAAGTACAGAATTGTTATATATCTCAAGGCCTGTCTGCTCCATCCTGCAGCGGAGTGGCACATACACCAAAATGACTGAGTCGAGGGGACAGCTCAGTGGCACAGTGCCTGCTTGGCAGGTGTGAGGCCCTGAGTTTGATTCCCGGTACCCCTCCACCAGAAAAAGATTGACATGTTGTTATCATCCCAATCCATAGATTCTGTTAGGCTTCTCTTCTAGTGATTTAATTTCTACAGGTTTTTGTAATCTATCAAGACACAGATCCACTGAGACAGTGTCATACAGGCTCAGGTCCCTGAGCTGAGACTCCTCCATTCTTCCAGTTTTCATTCCTGTGCTCCCTTAGCCCCTCTTGATACGATTTCCAAGTTTTCCTTACCTGGAACACAGATCCCTGGACTCAGCATGTGGCCTTCTCAGTGATTTGTTTCACTTCACAGTATGCATTTAAGATTTCTCCGTGTCACTTTACACATTGATAACTCACTTCTTATGAGTGCGTGTGATATCCCGTTGCTGGATAGACCATAGTCTATTTTCCATTAACCTAATTTGAAGGATATTTCAGTTGCTCCCACATTTGGACAGCTACCAATAAAGCTGCTATAAAATCCTTGGGTAAGTTTTTGTGGGGCCATAACTTTCCCACTCATTTGCTTAAAATCCAGTGAGGGATCATATGGCTATCAGTCTTTCTTTTAGGAAACTGCCAAATTGTCTTCCAAAGAATTACTTTGTATTTCTACCAGCAAAGAATGGGAATTCCTAACGCTCCAAGTCCTCAGCAGCCTATAGCCTTGTCAGTGTCGTGTATGTTTAGCCGTGTGATTGGCATCTCATTGGTACTGTAATTTGCAGTTCTCTAAAGATGTGACGTTGAGCATCTTTTGATATTTGTCATCTGTGTCTTGTTCTTTGTGTCTTCTGTGTCTTCTACGTTGCTCTGTTTGGGTCATTAGTTTACTTTCTCAGTGGCTTGCTCATCTGTTTTGTGTGATTTTTGTCCTGCGGACTGAACTTAGGTCTTTGCACTGAGCTAACGTGACCTGCTCTTTTGATCTCCCCCTAAGTCGCTGAGATACAAGGCTCAACTGTGGAGTTCTCCTGCCTCAGCCTATTGGAGCGTGGTTACTACAAGTGCGCACCAACACTCTTAACAAATTGTTCACTTTCTTATGGCTGCATTCGAAGAATTCTTGATATATTTTAGATGACAGTGCTCCATGGCAGATAGCTTTTGTAGTTACTTTATGTGCGTTTGTGGCATTGTGTTCTGAAGAGCAAAAGTTTTCAATTTTAATTCAGTCCAGTTTATTAATTATTTCTGTCACATATCATGCATTTGATATTTTCTCTAAAACGTCACTGGTGAACCCACAGTCATGAACTCTTCTTCTAGTCATCTTCCGTAAGTATTGTAATTTGCATCTTACATTTAGGTCTGTGATTTATTTTGAGGTAATATTTTTATTGAAGACCGGAAGGACTGTGCCTAGACTTATATTTTTTAATTTTATAATGGTATTATCTTCTTTGTTGTCTTTTTTGCTGCCTTATTTTTATGAGTAAATCATTCCAGTGCATAAATTGCTACATTCATCATGAGGAGTCAGCACATATCCGTAACACATCCTGATCAGTTTTTCTTCCCCTTTCCTCCCACCTTGCCTCCTCCGTTTCCCTGCCTCTTGATCCCCCCTCCCCATCTGCAAAAGACCTACACCTCTGTTTCCTATTACCTATCTTTCACTTTGGTCTCTAATCTATTTCTATTTTGGGCTTCTCACATGAAATATATTGGGCTTCTCACATGCAATATTTAAGCGTGAGTGTCTGATTTATTTCATTTAACATTATGGTCTCAAGGTGCACTCATTTTCCTACAAATGACTCAAATGCATCCTTCTCTATGAGTGAGCAGCATGCCATTGTATATCAGTATCACATTTTCTTTATCTACTTGTCTGATGACAGTCATGTAGGCCTTTTCCAAGACTTAGCTATTAAGAATTTTGCTGCTATAAGCACGCTACGCATGTAATTCTGTGATATGATGTCTGTGACTCTTTTTGGAAGACACCTAGAAAGGACGTAGTGGAGTCAAATGGAGTTTCTGTTTTCAGTGTTTTGAGGAGTCTCTGTACTGATTTCCATAGTGTTGTAATAGTTGACATTTCCATCAGCAACAATAGGCTTATATTTTTAAGCCAGATTTTCCATTTCACTGAGCATCATTTGTGAAAAGGCTCTTGGTACTCTTTGTTTACCTTTGGTCCTCTGTTAAAGACCAGGTAGCCATATTCACTTGTATCTATTTTTGTATCTATTTTTGTACTCTCTGCTGTACTTCATTGATCAGTTGTTCTTTACATTTGCTAATACCATATTATTTTGATTATTCTATCTTTGTAGTTTCTTTCTTGGCCTTTGCATTGCTAGAGATGGAATCCGGGTTCTCATGTGCGCTAAGCAAGTGCTCTCACTGAGCAGCATCTGCACCCATTTCTTTAACAATATTTTTGAGGCAGGTAAATTGCGAGGCTGGCTTCACACTTTCAATCCTCTTATCACAGACTTCCAAGTAGCTGGAACAACAGGCATGCATCACCGTGCCCTTATTTATTTATTTATTTATTTTAAAGAGGATAAAATTAAACACAACAAAACCGAACAGAACGGGACACAAGAAAGCGTAAATTTCAAAGCTAGACAACCAGAGATCTTCACTATTTGTCATATTGTCTCTTGTTTTCTTCCTAATGGTTGTCCTTATCTTTGCATATGGGGAGCTCATACTAAATAACATAGCCAATCTTTTCACAAGATGTGTAGTTCACTGGCTCCCACTTGCTAGGCAGGGGGAAGGGGGGGGGACACGGGACGGGGCACAGGATGACATGAAATGTCTGATTCTTAGCCCACACGCCGGCAGGCTGACAGTCACCCCCCAGAGAGGGGAGGAGCTCCTTGTTCTCCCGGCACCTCGAGTCACCACATTGTGCAGGTCCCAAGGCACCAGGGTCTCTCTCCTGTGGGCCGCTGAAAGTCCACCATACTCACCTGCTATTTCTTTCTGATGAATTGACCATTCCATTTCCAAAGTTCTGAAATGGCCCACAGATGACAGAAAGAATTCTCTTTAGGCTCCTGTTTGAAACCAGCAGCTTCAGCAATCTGCTGGCCTTGCTTCAGGGCCACTGTGCCCTTTATAGTAATTTTGAAGTCAGTAGTGTCAGCCTTCCAACCTTGTTCTTATCCTCATTATCACACTGCCTGTTCTGGGTCTTTTACCTTTCCATTTTTTTTATTACAAATAGAAGATTAAATCCATCTGATGAGAACACTAAGGGTCACTCCAGCATGGCCATGGAAGTTATGCTTGAAGAGACAAATTAAAGGACTTATTAAACTCAGAGTCCTTAAGAATGAAATATGCAGAAGGCAATGACTCAGGCTCAACTAAGTGGAGGGGGGAATAAGAGAGAGACAAAAGATCTATTGACAAGTGCCTTTACTAGGGAACAAGAGAGAACACAAGAAAAAAGACATGAGGGAATTTTACTGGCGCTTCGGAGTGTCACGAAGTCAGAGTCAGAGGAAAGGCAAAAAGGAGAAGATTAGACAGAAAATAGTCTTAGCTCACTGGTTGACCTCATCACCTAGATGCGGTGCCGATGGTATCTTTGTGGAGGTAAAATAATAGAAGTTTTAAAAATTTTCAATTCACATACATGCTTCAGAAAAAATGGTGATATACACAAAATGACTTGCCGGGGTTTTTATTTAAGTCCCAGTAAACCAATAGATTGAGAAGAATGACATCTTCATATTTTTCTTCATATTCACGAATATGGAATATCTTTCCAATTACTTTTTGATTTATTTTATTAGAATATTTTTAGTTGTCCTCATACAGATTTTATATTCATTTTGTTAGATTCATTTCCAAGTATTTCATTTTTGGAGTGCTATTTTAAGTAGCATTTTTAAATTTCAAATTCCATTTTCTCATTGAGGATATATAAAAAAAGCAATTGACTTTTATATACTAACCATGTGTCCATCTAACTTTCTTTAATTTCTTATTGGTTATAGGAATTATTTTGCCAATTTTTTTTCAGTTTTCTACATGGATAATCATATCATTTTTAAACAAAGTTTTAGGTCTTTCTTTTTGATAAGCATACATGTTTTTCCTTGTCTTACTGCATTATCAGAGATGTCTAATGGAATGTTGAAAAGGAGTGGTGAGAAGGACATCTTTGCCTTATTCTTTATCTTAAGGAGAAAGCTTCTATTTTCTCACTATTAAATCATTGTTAACTGCAATGTTCTTTGTACAGCAGAGGAAGTTATTATTAGTTTGCCAAGAGATTTTATCACTAGTGCTTACTGGATTTTGTAAGCGCTTTCTCCACATCTACTGATATAAGCATTTGAATTTTCTTCTTAAGCTTCTTAATACAATGTCTCACTTCATTATTTCCAAATGTTGAAACAATTTTGCATACCTGATATGAATTCTATCAAAGGCCAGGTTCAGTAAGTTTTAATTGGGAACAAGAACTCTGTTGAAGTTGGATTTATTATTATGCTTTGGCAGAACTCTGTTGGAAGTTGGATTTGTAGTATGCTTTGGCAGAAAAATTTTCTGCAATTCTGTACATTTTTCTCATTTCCTGAGACACTGCAGGAGACTGAGATTAATTGTGTAATTAATCTAGTGGAAGAAATTGCAAGGCTGCCCAATGTTTAGGCCGTGGCGTGAGTACTCTAGTTGCTTTGAGTCTTATATATATATAGAAAATCTGAAGGAAAACATTCATTTGAAACGCTTAGAGTTCCATCATAAAGGAAGCGCCTACAAATTTGTACTCTGGAGTGTTTTTCCTAAAAAGATGAGCATAAAAAGAAATCAAGTATTTTGTAACAGAATAATAGCAAATATGGTTTGAGAGCATCTCAGGAATCAGCAAGACCTCATTATTTGCATGCTCCAAGATGTGAAAATGAAAGACTTTCCTCTGAGAAGAGACACCTAGGATGCCCAGGTCATTCAGGGTCAATTATGAAAGTATTCTAAAAGTCCAGTCATTTAGTCACTCAGAGGTGTCTGTAGTCATGGGGGACTGGCTATTACTCCAGGTGGTGATAACATGGCTTCATCCATGCTGTGCTGGTTTTCCTAGCGTGAAGAATGCAGGAGTGGTGGGCTTAAGCAAGGCTTCCACCCAGATTTCAGAAGGCCGTGGGGGTCATGCAGTGTCCCCTGAGAAGGCAGTGTGTGAGACAGTGAGGTGAAGGCAAAAGTGTGGTGGAGAGCCTACCAAGTTGGAAGGGGCCAGGAATGTGAAACATCCGGGCAAAGCTGCAGGCAGTGACCAAAGCCACCCTGAGAAAGGCCAGCAGAGCTACAGCGGGCAGCACCGTAGGGGTGGGGCTGCCCAAGCCAGAGGCCACAAGAGCTACAATTGTCAGTACCGTGGGCACAGGGCCGCCCACGTCCTGTGGAGTTTATATCTCACAACTCGCCCTGGATGTTGGCCATGGGACTGCAGGGTTTCATGTTCGCAGTGCTGGCTCTCAGTCTTGCTTTGGTACAGCTTCTTGCTACTCCCATATTTCTCCTCTTTGGAATGGAGATAAGTGCCCTCTGCCATTGTACACCGGAAATACTTAACTTTCTTTTTGATTTCTACATGGTCTCACAGCTAAGAGTTTGATCTGAGTCTCAGAGAAGACTTTGGACTTGGATTTTTTTAGCTTTGCTAGAACTGCTTAAACTTTGGAGACTCTTAGACGAACTAAATGCATTTTACCTAAGGAGGTGCGCCTGAGAGTTTCGGGGACCAGGAGTTGAGTGCTATGATTTACGTCTGTACCATTCCCCAAATAATTCATGTGTTTGGAAGGTGACGATCCGAGTGGCACTATAGCTGACTTGCTGTTATGATATGGGAACTGCTTACTGGGGGAAGGTGACCGAGAAGAGTGTATTTTCTTCCCTGGTTCCTCTCTTCACTCTCCACTTCCAGGATGCCAGAGAGGAAGCAGCTTTCCTGTGCTCAGGCCTTTCAGTCATGCAATTTCTGCCTTGGAGCCAGCTGAATATGGGTGGAAGCCTCTAAAAACTGATCCCAAAGAAACTTCAGCCCCTTTAAATTGTGATTGTAGATATTTTGCCCCAGGTACAAGAAAGTAATTAAGACAACATTCTGAAATTATTTTTGTTGCCTTCGTAGTATTACAATGCATGTATATGTAAGCCTTTTCAAAGCTTTGACCACATTTTCAGTGTTATTTAATTTTTCCTAAAGAAAGCACTCTTTTAGTTTGGAAAGTTGGTAAGGGGTCCATGCTATAATTTAGATCTGGGTTGTAACAAAAAAGCCTGATGTCCTTGAAAGGTCCTTGCATCATGGGGCACAGTGCTCATCTGTGGATTAGTCCACGGTAGCTCCTGGCCGACTGGATGTTGGGAGGTGGGGCAGTGGTCGGTAGAAAGCCACTGAGGGTGTGACCTGGAAGGTAACATATCCCTCTTCGACTTTGTGCTTTGCTCTCTGCTTTTTGTCTGCCTTGGCACAAGTAGGTTTTTATCAGACATTCCTCTCCGCCATGCTGTTTACATATTGGATCTGGTTGACTATTGGACTGAAATTCTTAACCAAATAAACCTCTCCTTTAAGTTGAGCTTGGTGGTAATTACGTCTCAGCCACGAAAAAGTGACAAAGACAGTACATGTAGGAAAGATGGCAATGTACATACTTTAGTACTAATAGAGAGGACATTGATGAAAGTCACTAAGGCTGGCTTTACTCCTGCTTTGGCATTTTATAGCTGACCGATAAAGTCAACAAACCTCCCAGAGACACAGTTCCTACTTATGGACACTGGATAAGACAGTGCCACACTGGCAGCTTAGAGCTTCTACTGGGGCTTCAGAGGGTGTGTGAATCCTGGATTTGCATGCCTTGCTTCACATTTGGACATACAGACATGTATCCTGGGAGGCACATATGTAATTGTAGCCATCATCTATCTAAAAGAGTAGAAATAAACTGAGACATTTATTTGGATTGTGTCTTGTGTTTAGCTCAATATATCCAAAACTATCACTTCAATATGAATTCAGCCTAATGAA
Source organism: Dolichotis patagonum (assembly GCA_004027295.1). Classification (NCBI taxonomy): domain Eukaryota; kingdom Metazoa; phylum Chordata; class Mammalia; order Rodentia; family Caviidae; genus Dolichotis; species Dolichotis patagonum. The sequence goes on from PVJX010036251.1 coordinate 13,534, forward strand.
TTATTAATTCAGGTATTAGTTTTGATCTTTCAGTCATTGAAGTCAAGGCATATTCTATACTTCAGGATGTCACAATTCAATTACTACATATTTTGGGGAAGAATGTAATACTAAATTTTATAAAGTAGATTCATATACTCAAGTATGTTCCGCACCTATTTACTAGTTTTCTAGTAACTAGTTAAGTATCCACTTTTAAATTTAATTGTGAATTAATTACAATAAAAATTTAACTTCACTTTCCCAGTCACAGTAAAGACTTTTCAAAAGCTCAGCACCTACTGGTGACTCCTGTCTACCTTTTTGGGGGGTCTGGATTTCTAGTAGATAGTCTGGGCTTGAATGGGATAGTTTGCAGTAGATTTCATTTTAGATTGGTAAAGAAGCAGAGCGAATATTGCACAATGTAAGCCTCACCATAATGAATCATATTGAATGTATTAAGAAAGTTTGTTTTTGGTAAATTTTGAAATAATTCTCTGTGATTGAGAGAACAACAGATACATCAGTTTGGCAGAGTCAGGTTCTCTGAGTTCTGTTTAGATGAAAACAGGCTCGTTAAGGTCCTGTTAACGGAGCTCGTTAAGGCTCCCTGTTAAGGGAGATGGATGGTATGGTCACCTCTGGTTGCTCTCTGATATTGCAATGTCAAATACCCAAAAACATCAACAAAGGTAAACATTTCAGCACTAACCAAAAATTTTCACAGCAAGAGATCACATTTAGAGGACTTCTGTGAGCTTGACCACCGTGCAATTCTGTTGAAAAAGTGGAGATGTGTCATCACTGCTCAAAAGCAAAGTAGCAGAGGGAAGCAGAGGTCCCACAATAGTCAAAATAATGGCCGGACTGGACGGTCGGAGGAGGAGGGGCGTCCCTGAGGCGCCTGCAGTCCAGCAGGCTATAGGGTCCAGCTCGTTGACTTCTTCTCAGTTGGAGCAAGTCTGTAAACAGGAGGCCGGTGGGCAGGGCACCTGAGAGCAGGGCAGGGCGCCTTAAAGGGTCCAGACGTAATGAAGCCAGCTGGCGTTTTTTATTGTCAAAAATGTAGATTAAATGAGCAGAAAAGCATCCGAAAGAATGGAGAGGGAGAAAGAGAAAGAACAACAACAACAAAAGGCTAAAATTTGTTCCACAAAATTATTTTCTTAGTTTTACAGGTATGTATCTTTATCGAGTCACCTGAAAATATTATTTTTATCATAGTACATTTAATGCCAATTTTAATGTTACTGTTTATTATAGCATAATTTTCTTATGGTACTGTTTTATTAATGTTTAATAATACATATAATTATTTAGAAAAATGCTAGTCAGTAGTAAAACACAATAAAGCCCCACTTTCAAGCGACATAATTTTTAGCTTGAGAAACATATAAAACTTAACGAGAAACTATAAATAAATCAGATAATTTTTATTCTAGTTTGTTTCAGACAGAAAATGAGTGTTTTTCTGTCTGCTCTAGCAAGTGAAAGAAGCATGGAACCTTGCAGTATGGCCTTTAAAGGGCCAAGGAAATTAGAGATTTACCAGAAGCCTGAATTTCTGCCGCATCCGCAGGTGAAGGGCTGGCCCGTGGCTGCCGTCCTCACCAACGGTCGGTCCCACAGCTCAGCGGCGCTGCAGAGCGAACGAGCACAGCGCGAGAACTTACTGAGATGTCTGGCCTTGTTTTTCTCTACATCTAAGATCCACACGCGCAAAACACCTGCTTTTCCTGTGTGGTAGTTGCGGTAATTAACATCTCCAGGCACGTCACCTTCAGAACCAGTGGGCAACATAATGGGTAAAATTGGATTTTTACATGGATTTTGAAATGTAAGGCAAAGTATCAGACAGAACCCTCTTCCCAGGTGTTAAGAGGGATAAACCGCGAGGAGGGTTTCAGACGTGAGCCACGCTTGGGTGGAAGACCATGCTCAGGGGAGGTGCAAGGTCTTCAGAACAGGTCAGAGCTTGTCACTCTGGCTGCAAGGAATCTAACTAGCTGCTTTCACAGCGTGCTCCTTTTATTTGTGTATCTCAACTGGAATTTTGTTCAACTGAAAAATATTTGTTTATCACTGATCACTGATCCAAACTAATGCCTTGATTTTGGGTAGAAAACTGTCAGGAAGGGGAAGACCATCAGTTAGTTTTTGAGACAAAAGTACACTTGGCCAGGCATGATGGCACAGTCTTGTAACTTTAGCCCTCAGGAGGCTGAGGCAGGAGAAACACTATGAACTCAAGGCCAGCCTAGGCTGCAGAGTGAGTTCAAGGCCAGTCTGGAATACATAGCAAGAACGTGTCTCTAAATAAATAAATAAGTCAATGTGAATTTGGATTTGCTATCTGTTGCTCACAGTTGCCCATAACCCAGGATAGAGTAGGAATACTCTGCTAGCAGGTTTTCTTCTTGTTTTTCCAGCTTAATCCTATTCAGTGAGTTGGATCCATACATTGAGGCTGCCACAAGGCACTAGCAAAACTTCAGCAACTTGAAATCAACGTGCAGAGAGCAGGGAAAGTTCTTTCTTTCAGCAGGTTTATACTTTATATTTGGACAGCTTTGAACTTACCGTGGCCGTGGTTGTGGTCATGCAACCTTCCAATGGCATCTCTGAAAGTAGTTTGACTCTGAGTTGTCAAGAATTTTGGCTTCCATCTCCTCTTATCTTCAAAGGCATTTGCAGAAAGAATTTCCACCCTGAAGTTTGGAATTTCTGTAAACATCTCATCCACGTCTGCCCTTTGCTGGGTAACTTGGAATACATTTGTGCCAGTAACAATCTCCCAAAACATCAAGGAGGGAACTAGATTGCTTTCTGTCCAAACTCCATGTGCTGGAAAGCAGTTGGTTCACTCTGAAAGCAGCCAGGAGGAATGCAAAGGTTTGATAAACATTGTCATCCTGGGAACACTGCACAAGGCTCATGGCCTTTCAGACCATAAAACTGTTTGGCAGAGAGGATCGCAGACTTCTGCTGCTTGTATCTCCTCGTGACCAGAGCTGATTGGCCGCTCCGTGAGAGCTAGAATCTGAAACCTCACATTCTCTTAAATGGAAAACACGAATTACTCTTTTGTTCCCAAACCATCAGGGATTCAAGGCAGATATTTGATAAAGGTTTAGAAGCAAGAAAATAAAACAAAGGGAAAACATCAGTGGGAAAGTCAGAAGCATCTTCCTGTGGGATCTGAGTTAACCTCACATGAGAAGGTATTTTAACTTTTCTCCAATGCTCCATGGACATCCATCCTTCTTGCTCAACCGCTGCCTGTACAATGACAATCTCCTGACGGCATGCTGCTGTCCTTTATTTAGGTATGTTGTATTTCTTTCCAGTCAAAACAATTTTTGATGATATTATAATAAATAAGTAAGAGACAAATGCTATTCAGCAGATTTTTATTTCAATTTATTCTCCTACCACTGTGCTCAACAGGATGCAAAAAATCCACACAGGTGAAAAAGTTCATGTTGTTTAGGGATGTGCCAGCAAACCACAATTTTATAAAACCGGATCATACTACATTTACCTTTCTACCCCAGAGATGGGTTTATTTAACAATACATCTGAGATTTTCCCATGAATTTGTTTAGGTTAAATGAATGTGGTTTTAACTTGCTCATCTAGAAAATAGGAATTTATTTCTATTGCACATAATGTTTGAGTACTCTGCACCTAATGCAGAGTAGGATCTTAAATTCAGAAGTATATTAGTTGTTACTATGGACGTAACTAGTGCAGCAAGATGTAATAATAGTGAGCTAGCTCCTTTCTGCTACCCCCATTTACGTAGCTACATTTTTCCTAAGACGGGTTCAACTATTGTTCCCTGAAAGGTTAACTGTTAGAGCTGATTGCTTCCATTCGCCCTCGTATATTTTTTTTAAAATTTTTTTTATTTGAAAGAGAATAAAACAAAAGGGGGCAGTACAGAGCAGATCAGAACAGGACAACATAGGCAACACAGTACTTTACATTAAGGCAACTGGACATCAACAGTAGCTAACACCATATCTCTTACTCTGCTATAGTTGAGCATAGTTTCAAATACAATAATATCAAACATAACACAATAGTATAAAGCCATGCATAGAGTGAAAGAATTACGGGGCTTTCTGAACTGAATAACAGAAAATGATCAATGGGTACTATAATATCTCATTTTCGATAAAAAAATTTTG
>PVJX010036252.1:0-17714 GCA_004027295.1 Dolichotis patagonum
CTTAGCCATGTTGAATTTTGTAGACCATTCCTTCTCAGTGCATCTGTCCTTAGCATCTGTGATGTGACTCTTCCTCTAGTCAGCCAAATTGAATCTTCTATTGCAGAATTTTGCCTTGTCCAAGAATGGTACATTGTTTGACTGACATTTCGGCTCTCCTATGCAGAGGGGAAACAATGCAGAGCCAGCTCCAAGTTGGTGGTGCCTGAGCTAAGGTATGGTATCTACAGTTATGGAATTAGTTGAGGGACTGGTTTCCTGTCTGAGTGTTCTCTAATTTTTAAAGTAATTTTCATACTCTCTTATTTTATTGAATGTGGTTTTGGTGATTGACGTTAATCAGTCTCATTCTTTTCCTCATCCTTGTGGTATTTGCACACTTACTAATTTTGGCTGAGTTCTAATGAACAATATTTTTGCCACTAATCTTTTAAAATCTGTTCAAAACTTCAGAGTAATTTCACAATATTGTTAGTTTTTTACCTGAACTTTTGGTAAAAGGAAAGTTGATGTTTCTCTTTTTAAATATAAGTTAACCAAAATGTAGTTAAAACATTTTAAGTGCTTTTTTTTGTTTTAAGTATCCTAGCTGTTTATAATTTTATGTTTCTGTCCCTTTTTATTTGTAATGTGGAGTATTTTTTTATTGTAACTTCCAGCACAATGGAATGATGGAATATAAATACAGTAAGTGCTTTTCATCAAAATTTCCTGTTTCTGGAAATGTTCATAATTTAAATAATTATGTATCTTGACTTCATTCCAATTTAGTTTGCTCATCTAGGGACTGAATTTTAATGAGGTATTTAAATGAATTTTCATTGATAGAATCTTTTGGCAGGGACACAATCAAATGAGAAAAATAATCACCCATATTTTCCTTTCTTCAATATTTGACAGAGAGTGATAAGAACCTCCTCCAACCAAAATAAATAAATAAAGAAAGAAAGAAAGCAAGCAAATGGAAGCACTGAATAGAAGATGAGTTAGAGCCTGAATCATTTAAATATATTTGCAGATAATTTACTTAGTGACACTTGGAGTTAGTGTGATTTAACTAAACATATAATAAGCGTTAGTCCACTCCCTTCAACAAAATTAAAATAAGCGTTGTTGCCCACTCTGTCATGTCTGGATCAGTCAGCTAGTGTTAGATTCCCTGTCCACCATAATTCTAGAGCTCGTTTTATTTTTTTTAAAAAGTAATAAAAAATTGAGGAATGATTTAAGATGCTTCCAGTGTTAAACCGTAGGCCGCGTGCATCTCCCTGGGAATGGACAATGCAGAGTTCCCTGGAGGAAGAGGGTTTTATTAACTAAATGCTTAACAGCTGCCTCACAAACATGAGGCTCGATAAACCAAACACACTATAAGTCTGTGCACCCTGCATGAAAGGCCACATAACACAAACTGATTACTTTAGGGCTTGCGTTAATGTGGCTATGAATAAAAATAACTAACTACAACAAATCTTTGCCTAATTCTAACAACTACTGATGAGAAAATCTAGACAGATGGATTCAGGGGCTTATGATGCCTTACCTTGGTGATCACAGTAGGGGAGGATGGCGCTGAAAGGTGTGGGGCACGAGTTGCTAATCTGCACCAAGCAAGAGTAGTAATCTGTCTTGGGAAAGCCAACCATGTGATTTTTTAACTGGATTTGGTAGAAACGCAATAACTTGCATAAGCACAAGGAAGAGCAAATAACATTTGATTTACATTTTAATAAAGAGAGGCTTTGAGTGGAGCAGTTTTCCAAAGCTTTTAAAAAAACAAAAACTTATATAGTTCCTTGTTTGCTGAAATCTACCATTTATATTGGAATGTTAAATGCAGTCATTTTAACAGTCATTCGATCTGGAATATAACAATCATTCAGTAAACAGTTTTGAATAAATTACAACTATTAGAATATAAAACTAAGAATTCACAGAAGTAATCTCCTTTTAAGACCAGAATTGGGACGTGGAAGGCGCCAAGTTTTTCTGATGATGGGATTACTATCTACAATAGCAGGTTTGTAACCTGAGGAAGCAGTTTTATATGAGAAGTGTATATTTATAAGTATTTTAGTCTGTAAGTTATGGGATAAAGCTTATAACTAACTGCTTGGTGACACTGTCTTTTCTCGGTCTTCCCCTTCCTTCTTTGTCCAAACCCAGTGTCTGACTCATTCTACTAGTGAGAACCTTGCCAACCACTCACTTTGGATGAAACATCTCTCCAGCCAAAAGGTTCTATTAGGTCCCAGAGCACTTTTCTGGAATCCTTGCCTAGAATATTGTTTTACTAGGACCAAAAAAAGACGGTTTCATCCAAAAAAGTGAACGGCTCATTTTTTTTTCCATGAATACAATTTTATTTTCGGTCTTGTTAAAGCACAGTAAGATTGTCAGTACTGTTTCAATTTCTTAGATGTAAAAACCAAGATTGTTTGAGATTTTTCTATATATTCTTGGTAGAAATCCAAATGCTACTTCAGAAAGAATTGTTCAAGAGTAGAGGGGCAATAATAGAATAGGCATGACAACCTGCCTTATCAACAGCTTTCCTGCAGAACCCGGGTGTATCATAATTCTTTGTCAGGATGTTGTAAAATGTGATTAATTAGATTTTCTTTTTACATTCCAGAAGCACAAAGACAATCCTAATGATCACCATTGAATATACACAATTTTCTAATACTCTATTATGTTTTCTTCTGATATATAATTAGATAGCTGCTCTTTAACTTGCATACACTAGAGAATAATCTCTACTGTGAGTGGTACACAGCTCCTGGGTCAATGCCTATCAGTTTGTTTAGCTTCCTCTGTACTTGCTCAGATATCATGTATGTATCAAGAGGAAGAAAACTCATAAACCATACAACATTCATTCACATCTTATCTCTCTAATTACCATAAGAGACATCCTTCTTAAAAAACTAATGCTAACTGTAAATTTTTCAAAAGCCCACTAGAAAAATCAGTTTATGAAGTAAACTGCCTTAGACCTACTGCAATAAGGGAGTACACCAATTAGAATTAATAATGTCTCAAGGGGCAAATTAAGACAGGGTGTTTAATCAATGTCAGTGTCAAAACTGAGTTTTGAAATATGTCTTTCAAGGCAGAGAAATTGTTGAGACTAAGCAGATTTCATGATACAACAGTTTTGACTGCCGACAGTAAAATAAGATGTTTTTAGTGAGTCTTAAGCAAGCTATTAATAAATATACTCTTTATTTGGTTCACAATCTTATTTTCCAGTACAAACATTTCTTGGAGCAAGAAACTAGGTTAATTTCCATTAGTACAAGTATTGTTTAACACAGATTTAGATTGAAATCTGTATTGTTTTCAATTATTTGTAAGTTACTTTCAAATTTATATTTAGTTTGATATATGTATAATAAATGCCATCAGGAAATTTAGCAAAAGTGATTGGTAGATGCCTATCTGGCAAGCATGAGGTCCTAAGTTTGACCAAAAGAAAAAAAAAGTCAATCTTATAAAATGCAACCACTCTAACCTTAAGCTGGCTTCCAAGTATGATGCATATTTGCTTATTAACACATGAGAAATCCTTATCTCTTCCATTTTAATAAAATAATGTGTTGGAAAATAGTTTGGATGAGGAAATGAATGGCTTTTAGAAGTAATAAAATTTATACAAATTATACAACTTGTGTAAAGTTATTCTTTATATCAAGCATACCCTGCTTTATATAAAGGCGTATTTTTTTTAACTGATTCAAGATAACAGTAACTTACATTACTTTAAAATGTTTCCAGTTCCAGGTGTCATTGATACTCACAAGTTCCTTTCAGTTTGGAGCTGCAGTAGTAAATACGATTCTTAGACATCTTTCTCCTTACAAGCAGCCACCTCCCACCACGTCAGCACACATAATACATGCAGGCATTTATTCTTGAAATTTTAGAAAACACTATGTGTCTTTTAAATATTTATTAAAGAGACTTCTTCAAAAGACATCGTCAAACAAATACCTCTCTGTATGTTATGTAGTTATCTAGTTAAATTCCAAAACTAAATATCCTCTTAAAGGGTAGGGAATATAGTTCATATATATGTGTCTTAATGGGTTTCCATTTTTCTGGTTAATCTTTGAAAGATTATTGAGCTAAGAAATTTTAACATTATTGTTTTAGTAACTTCTAGTAAGCAGATGTCTTCCACTTATTTCAGGGAACTAGATACTCTAGGAAACATCTGGACTCTGTTAATGAATACAGTGACATAGATGGCTGGCAATGTTATCATTTCCAACATCAACTTCCTAAATGGTTACTGAAGCACTGGAGTCATATGTCTTTTGGGTGGCAGAACCATCCTATTCGGGCAGTGAAATAGGTCAGTGAGGGCTCAGACAGAAGAAAGACAGTTGGCAATTTGGGTATGTGTGTTTGGGTACCACACATTTTTAAACCATAGCTAACTAGACTTACATATATTTGAAATCCAACAGTTAGCTAAATAATGCAAGTCTCTAAAAAACAGTTTACACTTTCCTTCATACCCCATGAGTTGTAATGTTGGTTTGTAGTACAAAGGTAATTTTTTGAAAAAATTTTTATTCCATATGTTATTGAAGTTTATTCTATATATTAAGATGGCTTATAACAGTTTATGGTTTAGAAGAGTTATGGCATATATATTTTCAAGTTTCCATTTTGGATTATAAAGGCTTATTTTCCATTCAGGAAAACAGAAGGTTATTATATTTAAAGTTTTTTTAAGTGTTCTCAAAATTAAATGTCCAAGATTTGTCTTTTTCCATATACAGTGTTCTTCATGCCCTCTGATAACTATAAAACCTGTGCTATTCTTTCCATGCTTCTGTGGGAAATGGGACAGTGAATTTCGAGCAGTTCATTCAAAGATTGTAATGTTGATTTGTATGCACAGTCCTTATCTTTCTCTTTTTCCAAATTTGCACTTGGAGCTCAATGTTTAGCTGAGTTATTTAGCAAAATGATGGTTACAAAGATTTGGTTACCATTGATGATTCTGACCTGCATGTTAGCTGTGAGAACAAACTTCTCTAACGTTATTATCAGGAATGTTCAGTCTTTTCACAACCACCTGGACATAATAGAAAAAGGAAACACTGCCAAATTCTCAGGGCTCAGAGTTATTCTGTGTGTTAAAGGAACTCTTGCTGCATGAAAAAGGAGAGAGAGAGGAAGCTTGTATTTTTGTGCTGTGACAGAGTTCTGTCAAGTGGTTCCAAAAATGGAATGTGATTACTTCCATATGCAACCCATATTATATTTGGATGAACTTATATCTCATAGGACACAACTGTTCTGTAGGAAGAAAAGTTATTTAAAGAAATGGAACATCTGTGATTTCACTAGCACTATCAGTGAACAATTAACTATTTAGATGATGAGACCTTTAGCAAAAACAACTTAAATATTCGGAACTATACTCTGACTGTTTTTTTTTACCATATTAAAAAATTTGAGTTTTTTATGACTTATTCACAAGCTACAACTTGTGATTATTAACCATGAGAAATAAAAGCCTATGAGCAAAGAAACTCACATTTTGTATTCTTACAACTTGCTTTTTAACAAGTGAAATGGCCATTAATTTGACGGGTGGGTGTGTATGCTCATAATTTGAGTGCTTTTCAAGCAAAACGTTTTTAAAACTAAAATTATCTTTCAAAACAGTTAAGAACCAATACACTATGGGTAATTGAAAAATAAATAGAAGAGATTAAATTGGAAAAGTTTACCATGCCATTTCCTGTCCTAAATCTCTGCATCTTCCCAATAATTTCCTGCTCCAATATTCCAGATTCTGCCAGATCTTTCCCATTTTCCTGGCCGTGATTTGTAAGTCACTCATTTTTTTGTGAAGACCTCGCCCATGAGTACTTTCCTTTATTTCTGCTCCTGTAGCAGTATGCTCCAGCTTCAGGGGAAGTGTTGGGGCCAAGTTAAAATGTAGAAACACATTCACGAGATGGTAAACTTACAGATATTTTATGACCAATTAGAGGTCTCTGACCAAGTTGCTCTTCTGCTGTTTCTACTGAATTCAGTTGACGCTGACAGTGTCCATAGCCCAACAGGAGATGAGCATTAAGTCAGTAATTGTCTATACCATAAGGCTCCCTGTGCTGATTCGTGCTCATTCAGTAAAGGCCCTCTCTCTGGAACATTTCTATGTTATGCTAATGCCTTTGACTGTGCTCATTCCCTGGTTCTGGGGCTATTTCTATTGTTTCAAGACCAGTCTGTCAGTATGTGATTCAATGTATGTAACGAATCATGTAACATTTGGTCACTTGCTTTGTACCTCCCACTTTTAATTCTATATGGACTAAACTCTGTGATTCAAGATGGTTGCATTGGAGAAATTATCCCTGTAACAGGCCACTGGTATGAAATTCAACAGTCTGCTGATGTGAAGATTAAATGCTACCTTCTTATCTCCTTGGTGCTAAGAGTCTTCTTTTTGGTTTGGTCTGGTTTGGCTTGGCTTGGGAAACTTCCTGCAACAGAAGTACTATCCTCAGTCCTACAGAAGGTTACTAGTCTGCCTCCGCCTCTACGGAATGAGCCCTTTACAAACTGCATGCTTATTAACTTGCCAGTGTTGGCAAGCTCCCTGGGTGCCCAGAATTGCTTGTTAGAATGAATGAGTAATACAGAACACCACTTTTAACTGAAAAGGTGTTTGCCTCTCAGGTAATACCATTCAAGCTCTTTTGTATTTCTAATGTAGTTTAACATTTTGCTTTAGAAATTTCCTTTTCCTTACAATTCTTCTTAACTCACCCATTTAATTTTAAATTCTCCCACTTGAGTCTTGATGTTATCTGTTATTCTTTGTTTTCTAGCATCTGCCTTATCTTCAGATATCTTGAGAGAGCAAATGACTTTTTCCTCAGTTCCTATCAGAAATATTTTAAACATCTTTTCCTCTTATCTCCAGCAAAATGTTCTCTGTTCTTTAAATGCTTTATGCTTTCATGAGTGCCTTGTTTTTGTTTCCGTGGTTTGCTTATCTTTCCATGAGAACAGCTTTTCCTAGTCCTAGTTATTTCAAATAAGTACATTTATAGACCTCCCCTTGAGCTCTGTAAGTCTGTGTGGGTCATGTTGGACTCAGAATTTCTGTGGGAGGCATGGGGATATAGACAACTTACAGAAATATTTTCTGTTACTAGGCACGATAATACCTTCTTTTGTTTTAATGTGTCAAATATTGTAAAAAGTTTTTGCTATTGAATGTTAATGACAATATTGAGGATGTGCTGGTACAAATATGAACTAAAAGAATAAACTTAATGAAGGGCATTGTTGATCAAAAAGCCTCATGGTGCATCTTGTATTAGTACATGTTTAGGACTAAACATCACTTATGCACATTCATTGCTCACACAAATGTCTATTGCAGTGTTATTTAACATAGTGAATAAACTGAAGCGACTTAAATTCTAGCCACAAGTAAGTTTTGATTCATATACAGTCATCTATACAGTGAGATGTGGCTTATTAAAAGGGTGTGAATATATTATACTTGTTAACATAGATTTTTATACAAAGAAAAGGGATTTCAGAGGGTAGCGATTGCTATTTTTTGTAAAAACAATGTGTGTGTATGCACTGTAGAAATAAAACTGTGAAGTAAAATGTCACCATTTTAGCAGCATTTATCTCTGGATGGTGGATTTATAGCCATGTTATTTTTCTTGTGTGTGTGTTACAGATACATATTTTTAAAATTATAATGAAATGTACTTTATTATGTATTTAATGAAAAATAGAAGGAAAACAGATTAAAGGGCATTGGATTGCCTATGGAGAAGGTATTATTTCTGGCAAACATTGGTGGTAAACAGATGGGAGATGTATTTTCAAGTGCCTGGTATAAGGGCAAACTCATCACCACTAGAAATCAGTATCAGCGTTCGTCTGGGGTGGTACAGCACTAGGGGACAGCACTACAGAGTTGGCTGCATTGCCAGCACCTGAACAGTGAAGAACAGGTCAAGTCAGAACTCTAGAATTAATGCAAAGCTCAACTGTGTCTACCAGTGGACCTTGAGGACACTGGAAAGTGAAAGTTGTACTCAGGAATTTGAAGTGTATCTGCATACCAGTGGCAGCTAGCAGGGAGGATAACATGGCATACAGGTAAGAGCCCCAGGATCCGAGGACATTATTAGCATTCTAGCGCCAAACACCTGAGAAGGACTATCTGTTTCACATCCCAGGTCTGTGAACAAATCTGAGATTCAGAAGCCAAGGCTTGGCATGGGGAAAGAGTGGTGCTGACCCCTGACTGTGGGACAGGAGCCCAGAGAAACTGAGGATAGGACGTTAGGTGAGGACAATGTCACAAGAGGAATCATTAACTGAAAGAGAGAAGCACAGGCAAGAACTGGATCCATCCTCAACATGTGTTCTTCATGTCCTAGGTGGGTGGAAGAAGCTCAGAATGGTTCCTATGAGTGTGGGGTTTGGGGAGCTTTGATCTCTCAAGTAGACAGACTTTAAAGTAATCAAGATTCAGATCTATTTGGGTGCCACAAGCTAAGACACTTACAAGTCACTGAGCAATTACTGTGTACCTTCAGTGCTTATGTTGTATTCTTGCTGGGCTTACCTCCTTTAAACTCACAGCAGAGATCAAATTGGGAGGAAGGGCATAGTATTTCAGTAGATTACTAACAATACAAAGTGGTAGATCCTTTAAAGAACAGATAAATTATTTGAAGGAAGTATCTATTCATGGGGTAATCCTAACTGTCTTATAAAATAAATGGTAATTTAGCTGCATTTTGGAAGATGAGTAAGGCTGAGTCTGTGAAAGTCAAATTCTTCCTTGCCTCTTCTGTATAGGATTTGAATTTATTTTAAAAATATTTTTGTGAGTTTTTCTCCTAAACACTATGATTCTTAAAATCTCCAGTTGCGTGGCTCAGCCCTTTCATTTTAACCTCCTGTATTAAAACAACATTTAATAGTTTTTACTTGGTATCTTGATCTTCTTATTAAAATATAATTTTTGAAAAATAAAATGATTATTCAGTAAATATAAAACAATTATAGTATGTGAAGTAGCTTGCATATTTAACTCACTAGTTAATGGGAGAAAAAAATAAGAATGTTTGACCAGCTCAGAGATCATTTGAGAAATATATACTTATAGGCTGTTTAACAAAGAAATGTTAGGTTAAGATAGGTAAGTTGCAATTTTTTTTAAATGAGTAAATGCCCAAAACCCCTCAATTTTAGGTTATCTGTTTTGCAAACATATTTATTTGGACCTTTATCAGAAATGCCAACCAATTAGCAAGTGAAATTAATAAATTTGGGGACTTTCATCAGTATTAAGCAATGCCTTGAACTGAATATATTCCCACAGAAAATCTTTAGGTGACCTTTAACCACAAACAGCTTTGAAGAAAGTGTCACTGACCCTTATATCTTGTGTCCAAGTTTTTAGATAATTTTTTCTTACTCTCTAGACTTCTATTATTTTTTCTAGCTTGTTTTCTTAATCCTCCAGATCTCCCTAGCAAATCCATTATTTTCTCAGCACTTCACAGGTTTGGAAGTGTACCTTGGTTTAAAATTGAGAATGATTGTGTGGTGCTGACAAGTTAGAGGAAACACATGAAAGCGACCTTGAATGAAATTGTCTTTACGTGATGAAAGAAAACCTCAACTGCTCTATTTGTCTCTAATATATTAGTAATGACTTAGGTTATATATGGAAAAATGACATTCATAGGAAGTTGCTCTTGTATCTTTTTCTTTATAAAATGCAAAGAATCAAAGCACATTCAATGTTTTTATGTTTTGTAGTTTTGTAGGAAACTGGTATTGATGGCCATTAAATTCTCCTGCAAGTCCAAGATTCTATAGTCAACTAATTTTTGAAACATATAATTATTTCCACAAATGCCAAAGATGTGTAACTTCTTTTAATGAAAGGTATTTTAATCCATTATAAATGTGTCATTGAAATATTTGTAAGATGAATCATAGCTTCATTTCTTTATTTTTCTCTCTTCAGTAGTGTTCTTCTCTCTGTTAGTTTTCTTGACAACCCCACATTCACCCTTGTCATTTCCAGCCCGCTAAGAAGAAACAAGTATTTGTTGTTATCGTTTGTCTCAATGATACAACTGGAATTTTTTTTATTTTCTCATTAAAGTCACCCTCTCCAAATTTGGCATCACAAAGGAAAAGAACGAATTAAGTGATAACAGAAATAATTTTTAGTTAGTAGAAATATACTTCTGGTTCATGAATTAACTGAGATAAGTATGAGTTATGTTCTGTGTTAGAGCTGGAAATATTATTGGGCTAGTCATTTCATTTCACAGGAACAAAAATCAGGAGAGATTTAGAGAGATGGCTGTGATTTTGTCAACTCCACGCAAAGGGGTACGCTTGGCTTTGTCTTTCAACACCGACATTACATATTTAGGAAACTAGCCTGCTTTTATATATCTTAAAATATATATCTTTGTAATCACAAGAGAACAATACTACACTTCTTTTTTTTCTTGAAATAAAAAGAAAAGAGTTGTCCTCTTTGTATTTAATGGGTGTATTAAAGTTGAGGATTCCCAGTGCTAATAATAAACTGTGTGCACATTTGGGGACGAAATGCCTTAGAAAGTCTTCAGACAGGCCACCGTGCTACCTTCGTCAGGTGGAAGATAGTGCAGACTCCAAAAACTCACAATGAGTGTCTTTCTCTACCCTGAGGCAGGGCTCATCCCTTTTTTCAAAGGAATGTCCACTACTCTTAAACTACACAGAGTCTTGAATGCTATATTTAGTTATATTTTTCTTTGTTATGTTCAAACAGGTCTGATTTCACAGGTTCTATTGCTTTTACTAGGAGGACATGTGCTATGGTTGACACAGACACCTGTATTTTTTCTCTTTTTTTTCTTTCATTCACCCAGAGCATAAGACATCTGGGTTCAGTTGTCCCAACAACACCATCACACATCTTTCTCTTCGGTGATCTCAGAGAAATCAATAGTGTAAGTGTCTTAACTACTTTTTTATATACATATACATTAACATATACATATGTTGTTCTTTTAAATCAACTTTATTCAGGTATAATTTCTAATAATGAAATGCACCTATTTTAGCGTGCAACTTGGTGATTTTTGAGAGATGTTTAATCCATAAAGTCACATATCCAAAATAGAACATTTCTATCCACCTATACAGTTCTGTAGCAGCTGTCCCTTTGGAATTCATGTAACGCTTGTTTAGACACTTGGCCTTTTGTCTCCCTGAGATGATGCTATCTGTTAGACCAATCAAGTAGATCTGAAGACCTTCTAAAATAGAGAACAGGTGTGAATGTGACACAATAGAACTTGGGTTTCAGTTTTAAATGACTGAGTCACTACACTGAATCTTATATTTGTCCGTGCCAGTGACTCCTATTTGAGGTGAACCTCCTCATATTCATCTAATTCTGTAATACATTGTTCGAAAGGGGAGAAGATGCCTTCCCAAAGCCTTCTAATGATCAGTTTCTGCCTAAGGCTAAAAAAGCTTGTTAATATTACTAGTTATTAAAATGTGTGTACCATTTTTAGAAAGATGACTGGTTGGTTGGTTGGTTGGTTGATTTTATGCTTTTAAGACCTTGTGTCACTATGTGACAGGTGCAGTTGTTTTATAGGTGTGGACTGAAAAGCTAGGACTGCAAAGGTTGTTTGCTTATAAATCATCATGACAGCATTTAAATTATCCTCCAATAAGCCAGTGTGGAAGATTGAGTCATGGTATCAAAGACTAAAAGAAACAGACTTGTATTGTTCCACTTAGGGAAGGATGAAGACCATTAGAAAGCTATAGAAATACAAGTATTTAGTAAACCAGTTAAATAAATATAATAATTTGAGGGAAAAAAGTTTCAGTAATATGATTCTGCTGGTTTGGGAAATGCCTTATTAATTCCTATTCGCTAAGTGTAGCTTTATTTTGTTTGTTTTTTTTCATTGAAAACAATTCTGTTCTATGAAAGGAGAAAAAGGAAAAAGAAAAAAAACAAAGTCATATAACTAGATAATATTTTCATTAGATATTCACTGATTTCAAGCTGATGAGCCCTTTGATAAATCACATAATCTCTCCGGGTAACTTTCTCTGTCTGCCCATGTAAGACGAAGGGGCTGGTAGGGCCAACACATAACAAACATCATACTTACCTCAGCTAAATCATGGATTAGAAACTCTTTTACTGTTTGAAGATTTTATTTTTTGTTTTGGTCTTGTTTTTTGGAGATAGGGTCTTGCTCTGTAACTCACTATGTAGTCCAGGCTAGCCTCGAACTTCTGAAACTTCTGGCAATCTTCCTGCCTCAGCCTCCCAAGTGCTGGGATTACAGGTACATGCCACTGTACTGAGTTGTTTGAAGACTTTATGAGCCATTGAGGCCATTACAAAAAATTAGAGGTTTTCCACTAAAATTAATGTGAATTTGAAATAGTTTTAAATGCAGAAGTGTATTATACACCTATGCAAATATACTGATATGGAGAAATGTGACTTTTTATCTCATTAGTCTGGCATTAAGTTTAAGTGCTAAGTGGAGTTTGAATCTCAATGCTATTTTGCGTTGTGACACAAAGAAAATAAAGAATAATAAACTCCCACCTAGTAGAGGAATAGATTGAACTTGCCTGTCGTTCTCAAAAGTGGACACTGGTAAACAAATGAACTATATTACCTCGTTTCTTTTTTTCTCCTCCTTTCTTCCTTTTTTTCCCCTTTAAACTGAGTATTGAACCAAAACCTTCATTCTGAGCTACTTCCTCAGCTCTTTTATTTTTTATTTATTTTAAAACAGGTGTTGCTTCACTACGTCGACTGGACTGAAACTTGTGAGCCTCCTTGTCTTCTGGAGAGCTGGTATTATATGTGTGTGCCACCGTACCTGGTCAAACATGGTGTATTAATACTAGGTGGTCGGCTCAGGTGTTTGTCTTCCTTGTTTTCTCTGTTATTCAAGTTTTCCTACCTTCCTCTACCTTTAAATAACCTGTCAATTGATCTTTCTGTGTCAACTTGTGTGCTTCTTATTTTCAAACTCCTAGCTTTCTACAAAGCTACCTATTTTATAAGTCAGCAGACTGGTTGAGCATATGACTTTCTAAAGTAGGTAGAAAATAAAATCCCAACTCTAACAATCAACACCTTTTCTTATGTTGAGCTTCAATGCCTTTATCTACGAAATGGGAATAATGATGAATCTGGGAGGATTATTATGATGTTTAAATGGCAATATGTTTTTAAGCCCTAGGGCACAGTGCCTGGCATCAAGTATTTGTGAATGCATGCCAGGCATTGGTTTTATTTCTGAAATGATCTTATCTCTACTGTTAGTGCACTGATGCCTAACATATGTGAGTGGTGACTTAGTATCCTTATTGAGAGACACAGATGTTTCTAAATGCAATTTAATCCCCACCTTCATAGTCTTCTATGGAGCTAACCTGTTAGTAAATTTGATGACAAAGATTGCATTTTAAATCCAAATTTAGAGTTGGATGATTTGTTTGGCTCTTAAGAGGTAAATCAAGGTAGACATGGCCCTTCTATTGGTTTCATAATCTCTAACACAATACAGATGCCTCTTTCACTCTGGGTGATTATTGGTAGAAATTTTTTTCTTTTGTCCTTCCTTCTCTCTTCCTATTAAAAAAAAAGAAGAAGAAAATAAGAAAATTTCTTCTTTTAAAGAAGAAAATAAGAAAAGTGGCTTAAGGATATGTTTAGCAATCAGTAGGCATGGGTTTAATAGTTTATGACCTTGAATGTCACCTCTTAATTTTATCTTTTATAGGTGGGAATAGATAACAGTAAAATACAGAGAATTAAATGGGATAATACAGGCAATTTGCTTAGCACAGCACTTGCTATTCAGTAACTGTTAGTCATTAATGCTATGATGTTTATTATCATCCAAGGACAACACCAGAATTACAATAGGAGGAACACAAGCTTTGATGTCAAGCAGAAACTGGGCTGGTTACTTCACCTCTATAAAACTCTGACTGTGTCCTTAAATGGTGATCATAATGCCTTCCTGAGAGGCTATTGAATGAACTAAATTGGGTGATATTCACATAAAGCACTGGCATGGACACATTAGCAATAACCAGCTTTTATACCAGTTCAAGGCCACAGCAGTCACTGGAGACCTTTTACTAAGTGGCAAAATACACATCTAGTGAACAAACCATCATGAATTGTGATTCCCTTTATGTATGTGTGTACATACCCGCATATGCCTTTTATGGTAACACCAACATATCCCCACTATTTTTATTTTTTAATTTAATTTCTTGGTTTAGTTCTGTATTATGTTCATCTTCTGTGACCTGTCACTTCTTATTCTATTCCCATGTATCCACTTTTCAGTTCTTTAAACCTAAATGAACACCTACAGAGTATGCATATTAATCACTTTTCTGAAATGTTTAAATGAATATTTTCCCAATACCTACTTTTTAAATAATTATTTTAAAGGTATATTAGGATTAGCCACATGTTCATTTAATAAACAGTCATGATTATGTTCTCTTTAAAGCTGGTTGGTTTATGATGTTTTCATAGCTGCAGTAAAGATCCCATTTTATTTTCTTTGATTTTTCCTCATAATTTGATTTATATTTCTATTTGATTCTCTTATCTACATGGAGTTTAATTTGCCTAGTAGTGTGAGAGGTAGTTCCAGTTATTTTTCCTTAAAGTTCCAGCACACTGTATCTTCCTTTTTTTGCTTTTTGCTAACACATTGGAGGTATGTCGTGATTGTTTTAGTTGGAATTTCTTCCTTTGCTGGGTTGGATTGATCATTTTTGCATTTCAGACAGTGTCTCACTAAGTTGCCCAGGTTGGGCTCCAACATGACACTTTCTGCTCCAGCTTCTCAGACTGATGGGGTTACAGATATGCACCCCCATTCCTGGCTTCACATGCTGTTGCCAAGTAAAGGATACACGTGTGGGAGCTTCTCACACTTGATGTTGTGAGGATAGGATAGTTGTTTTTGAACTTCTCTTTAGAAGAAATGTTATTGATCTGCTGTTTTCTATACTATGATTCAGTTTTCACACAACTTTTTTGACTTTCTGTTATGCAGTACTGATGCTATTAGGGGCATACAAGAACTCGTCATTTGGATGGGAAATTTAGCCAAAGAGGAATCAAGTACAAACCAATACATGTGTAGTGTAGCAGATGTACTATGTTTACTGAAAACAGATGAAAATCACCAAACATACAGCAATTTACCATTATGACCTCGCTTGTTTTTTTAACCAGGGAGCAAGTAGAATCCTAAAGATGTCAAGTTAGGTGCTCAGGGTCAGATCTGATGAATGCTTGGCCACAGTGTCCTGCACGTAATCTAACATAATGGATCTCAACATGCAGTGCACAAACCAAAACCGTAAGAGTCACCGGGAACTTGAAAATCCAAAATTGTGAATCCTTTCACCAAACATTCCCAATCAGAATGTCTGAAAATGGGGTCTAGCAATGTGTGCTTACCAAGCCAAGATAATCCTGATGTTATATAAATTTTAGGACTAATTGATCTAATAGATCTTTTACCCCATGAAGAGAACTACTGATTGCTTGTGGGCCGAACCCATGGTCTGGATATCAAAAGGCAATCTCACAAGGGAAGGTAAGCTAAGTCCTAGGACAGAGTTGCCCAAGCTGGTTGCTGTTAGACCAGATAATAGCTTGTTTTGAGTGATGTTATCCTGTGCATTGTAGGATGCATGAAATCCTGGTATTTATGCAGTAGGTGCCAGTAGTACTCCCACTTGAGGACAGTTCTTCTGAGGGATCCACAGAACAGTTTTCTTAGCTGATATGTGGAGATGTGTGTGTGTATTAAGGGATGACTTCTCTATTGTGTTTGGGTACCATCTGTGCAAGTGTGGAGTTGTGGTTGCCTTCGCTGCACCATCAAAGGAAAGTCTGTGAAATTTGAGAAAACCTGTCATCATTAAACTACTGCGTAATTCAGCTTAGAAAATGATCCCAAAAAGTATCATATTGATTTTTAAACTTTGATGTTATTAGAAAATGTTTCTGGTGCATAATGAGTGCATTTGCTCTGGGGAGGTGGTACATGTACATAATATGTGTTAATTTTTCCCTCCCTTTTCCCTTTCACCCTCCCTCCCTGCTTTTTCCATCTCTTGGCCCCTTTCCCATTTGCAAAAGCTCTATCTCAATTTTTCCCTAATTCTTTTTCATCCCTTTTCCTTCTCTTTCTTTGGTTCCCTCTCCAATTTTTTTCTCTTCCTATTAAAAAAAAAGTCTCACTGCTTCCTATTATCTATTTATGTTTTGGGTTTCTCATGTAGGTGAAACCTTGCAATATTTAATTGTGTATCCGATTTATTTCAGTTAATATTATGACCACAAGGTGCCAATTCAAGGTGCATCCTTTTGCTTACTAATGAGTCATATTTATCCTTATTCAAAGCACAGTAGTGTTTCACTGGGTATACATACCACATTTTGTTTATCCATTTGTCTGTTGATGAACGTATAGGTTATTTCCAAGATTTATGTATTATGAATTGTGCTTCTGTAAACATGGGTATGCGTATATCATTGTGACACGATGTCCTTAACTGTTTTGGGAAGATATATAGAAGAGAAGTAGGTAAGTCGAATGTATCTAGTGTTCATTTCTTGAAGAAACTCCACACTGATTTACATAATAGTCGTACTTATTTACATTCCTACCAGCAAAGTAGAAATATTCCTTTTCCTCTGACGGCTCTCCAGTATTGGTTATGCTTAGATTTCTTCATGATAGCCATGTTTTCTGGGGTAAGATGGAATCACAGTGTCATTTTTGTTTTCACTTTTTTTTTTTTTTGGCCAGTAACGTTGACCATTTTTTCATGTATTTATTGGTGATAGACTTCTTCTTATGAGAAGTTTCCATTAACTTCAAAATGGGCATTTTTTAATTTAATCTTTTATTTTGGGTGGTCTAATTTGTTTTTAGTTCTTTACATATCCTATATGTTAGTCCTTTGTCCAAGAGATAACTTTCAGAAACTTTTCCCATACCATAGATGGTTTTTTTCACTATGATTATTGTTTTTTTGGCTGTGCAGCACATTTTCTATTTGTTGATTCTTGGTACAATTTCTTGTGCCATCAAGATTCTGTTCAGAATCTTTTTTTGTATGCTTATATCTCTAAGGATTTTACCTATTTTGTCTTCCAGCAGATTGAGTGCTTCTGTTTTTAACATTTAGATCTTTGATTCTTTATTTTAGTTTAGTATATAGAAGATACATGAGTCTAGACTTAAGTTTTCTGCATGTGGATTTCCGGTTTTTTCAGCCCAAATTGATAAAGAGGATATCTTTCTTTCAGTGTGTGCTTTTGGTCCCTTTGTCAAAGATCAAATAACTGAAGATGCCAGGGGGTGTTCCTGCATGCTCCGTTCTGTTTCATTAATTCCCATGTCTGTTGTTCTGCCGGTACTATGCTGCCTTTATTCTTGAAGTAGCTTTGTAGTATGACTTGAATTCCACAATTGTGATGCCTCCTCCTTTGCATTTGTTACTGAGATTGCTTTTGCTATTCTGGTTCTATTCTGCTTCCATATGAATTTTAGGATTGTTTTCTCTAGATTTGTTGAAGAATGCTG
>PVJX010036253.1:5424-17804 GCA_004027295.1 Dolichotis patagonum
AAAACTGTCCTTCAAAATGGATGGAGAAATAAGATACTTCCATGACAAAGAACAGCTGAAGAACTTCATGAACACCAAACCAACCCTACAAAGAATACTGAAAGACATTCTAGATACACATGGGAGAAAACCACCAAGCAAGGCAGACAATTAAACAGAATGGAAAGCTAAAGACACAACAGCAGAAAGATAACATGTCTACAATAAACCAATATATAACAGTTACAACTATTAATGTATATGGCCTCAACTCACCAATCAAAAGAAACAGACTGGCAGAATGGATCAAGAAACAACATCCAACCATATGCTGTCTACAAGAAACCCATCTTACCCAAAAGGACACTCATAGACTGAAAGTCGAAGGATGGAAAACAATATATCATGCAACAGGAAACCAAAAAAAAAGTGGGAGTAGCAATCCTGTTTGCAGACAATGTGAAATTCAAACCAAGAATGATCCAAAGAGATAAAGAAGCTCACTACATACTAGTTCAGGGAAAACTTTAAGAGGAAGCAATAACAATCTTAAATGTATAAGCACCGAATTCCAGACACCCAGCTATATAAAGCATATATTAACAGAAATGAAAATTCAAATGAGCAATAACACAATTAGAACAGGAGGTTTTAGCACACCATTGACACAGAGGGACAGATCAACTAGACAGAAAATGCAAAGAAATAACAGAACTGAATCATAACTGTGTACAAATGGACTTGATAGACACATTTAGAGTTATCCATCCAACAACATCAGAATATACATTCTTCTCAACAGTACATGGGACATTCTTTAAAATAGACCATATACTAGCCCACAGAATATATTTAAGTAAATGCAAAATAATTGAAATTATCCCATGAAGTTAGAAATTAATGATACAAGCAACTGCAAAAACCTCACAAACACATGGAAACTGAGTAAAACTCACTTGAGCAACCAGTGGGTCACAGAGGAAATTAAAGAAGAAATTAAACAATATCTACAAGCAAATGAAAATACAAACAAAACTTACTGGAATTTGTGGGATGCAATGAAAGCAGTCCTCAGAGGAAAATTTATTGCACTGAGTTCCCACATCAGGAAGACAGAAGGAACACAAATAAACAACCTGATGATACAACTCAAACATCTAGAAAAAGAAGAGCAAGCCAAACCCAAAGCCAAATGAAGGGAGGAAATTATAAGGATTAGAGCAGAAATTAATGCAATAGAGTCTAAAAAAAATCAGTACAAATGATCAATGAATCAAAGAGTTGGTTCTTTGAAATAATAAATAAAATTGATAAGCCCTTGGCCATCCTTATTAAAAAAGGAAAGAAAAAACTCAAATTCATGCAATAAGAAATGAAAAAGGTGTAATTACTACAGACTCTGTGGAAATACAGAAGATCATCAGCACCTATTTCGAAAACCTCTATTCTCATACTTTCGATAACACTGAAGAAATAGAATCCTATGTACATATGAACTATCAAAGCTGGATCAGGAAGATGTAAAACTGCTGAATAACCCAATTTATATTATTGAAATTGAAAATGTAATTAAGTCCTTGCCAACAAAGAAGAGCCCAGGCCCATATGGATTCACTGAAGAATTCTACAAGAAATACAAAGAAGACTTAATGCCAACACTCCTCAAAATTTTCAATGAAAATGAAAGGGAAGCAATTCTACATAAGCCGTTCCTGGAAGCAAATAGTACTCTAGTACCAAAACCTGAGAAACACTCAACTAAAAAAGAGAGCTACAGGCCAATCTCCCTAATGAACACAGATGCAAAAATTCTCAATAAAATATTAGCAAACAGGATGCAGCAAATCATCAAAAAGATTATACACTATGACCAAGTGGAATTCATACCAAGAATGCGAAGATGACTCAACATATGTAAATCAATAAATGTAATCCACCATGTCAATAGAACCAACAGTAAGAACCACAGGATCATCTCTATAGATGCAAAAAAGCTTTTGATATGGTCCAACACTCATTCATGATAAGAACCTTGCAGACAATTGGAATAGATGGTCTTTATTTCAATATGATAAAGGTCATCTATTACAAACCAACAGCGAGCCACATATTAAATGGCCAAAAAATGAAAGCCTTTTCCTTAAAATCAGGCACAAGACAAGGAAGTCACCTATCACCACTCATTTTCAACATAGTACTGGAAATACTAGCCAGAGCAATTAGACAAGAGATAGAAATAATAGGAGTACAGATTGCAAAAGAGGAAGTTAAATTATCATTATTTGCAGATGACATGATACTTTACATAGAAGACTCCCAAAACTCCATTGACAAACTCCTAAATATAATAAATAAATTCAGCAATGTAGCTGGATACAAAGTCAATACTCAAAAATCAATAGCTTTCCTATAAACTAACAACAAAAATACTGAGAGAGAAGTAAGAGAAGCCACACCATTCACACTAGCATCCAAAAAATGAAATACATAGGAATTAATCTCATGAAAGATGTAAAACAGCTATACAAGGAAAATTATAATACCTGAAAAAGGAAATTGAAGAGCACCTCAGAAAATGGAAAGACATCCCCTGTTCATGGATAGGAAGAACAAACATTGTGAAAATGAACATTCTCCCAAAATTGCTATACAGATTCAATGCAACCCCAATCAAATACCACTAACATACCTCGTAGATCTAGAGAGATCACTCCTAAAATTCATCTGGAACCAGAAAAGCCCTAGAATAGCAAAGGCAATTCTAAGCAGCAAGGGCAAGGCAGGAGGCATCACAATCCCTGACTTGAAATTATACTAAAAAGCTACTGTAATAAAATCAATATTTTATTAGAATAAAAACAGACCTGAAGATCAATGGAATAGATTGGAAGATACAACCACAACCACAAAACCACTCAATCACCTTATCTTTGATAAAGGGGCCAAATATGTTCTCTGTAAGAATGGTAGTCTCTTCAAAAAATGGTGCTGGAAAAATTGGCTATCCATATACAGAAGACTAAAACTAGACCCATGCCTAGCACCATGTACTAAACTGAAATCAAAATTGATTAAAGATCTCAATCTTAAAACAGAAACACTTAATCTGTTGGAAGACAAAGTAGTCAAAAACCTCGAAGATATAGGGCTATGTAGAGAATTCATGAACAAGAATCAAACTGCACGAGATATACTTGCAGAATCAATATTTGGGACCATATCTTATTAAAGAGTTTCTGCATGTCGAAAGATATTTCCAGCAGAGTCAAAAGAAAACCCACAAATTGAGAAAAAATCTTAATTGACTTTCCCTCAGACAAAGCACTTCTGTCTAGAACTTATAAAGAATTAAACAAAAATCAGACCCGCGAAATTCAAAGACCCAATCCAAAAATAGGCAGCTGAAATGAATACACAGTTCTCAGATGAAGAAATACGAATGGCAGGTAAATACATGAAAAAATGTTCATCATCATTAGTAATAAGAGAAATGCAAATTAAAACTACACTGAGATTCCATCTCACCCCAGAAAGAATAGCCAGGTTAGAAATTACTACCAACAAAAAGGGCTGGAGAGTCTGTGGGGAAAAAGGAACTCTTCTGCACTGTTGGTGGGATTGTAGACTGGTGCAGCCACTGTGGAGGTCAGCCAGGAGATTCCTCAAAAAGCTGGGATTGGAAGTGCCATTTGACCCAGCTATTCCACTTCTAGGCATATTCCCAGAGGAACTGAAAACATCATACCACAGTGATATATGTGCACCCATGTTTATAGCAGCACAATTTGTAATAGCCAGATCCTGTAAACAACCTAAGTGTCCATAAGCTGACAAATGGATAAAATGTTGTGGCATATTCATACAATGCATCACTGATCAGCTATAAAGAATGATCACATTGAGATATTTATAAATAAATGGACACAACTTGAGACCATACTCATAAGAGAAATAAACCAAACTCACATGTGTAAATACCGTATTGTCTCCCTAGTATGAGAGTTGGTAAGAGTATATAAGATTTTATAGTAATCATGATTTCCCATTTCATTGCTTTGAAGCCTTTCAATGTTTTCATTCATCAGTTGGAATGGTTTTAATCTGTTTTGTTTGACTTTATTATGTGGGATGATATGAATATCTGTTTTGAAGAAAACAAAACATTATGGCAGCCATTGCTGATTTAATATTGTCTTTCGTAGAAGTCCTATCATGCTTCTACTCTGCTATTACCATCGGTCCTATCATGTTGTGTCTTATTGGGATTTTAATATATGTAATACTATAAACAAATCTTTTTATTCAAAATGAGATATTATAATAGCCATTGAACATAGTTATTCTGTTCAGAATGCATTGTAATTCTTTCATTCTTTGAATGGCTGTATACTATTTTGTTATGTTTGATATTATTGTATCTGAAACTATGCTCAACTATAGCAGAGAAAGAGATATTTTGACAGCTACTGTTAATGTCCAGTTGTCTTGTTGTAAAGTGTTTTGTTGCTTATGTTGTTCTGTTCTGATCTACTTTGTTCTGCCCTCTTTTGTTTTATTCTCTTTAAAATAAAAAAGTAATAAGAACTGTAGGAATAATAATACCCAAAATGCACAATTGCTACTGTAAAAAAGAGAGCAAAAGAAAGTGCTCTAAAGGGTATAACTACATGTATATTTAAGTTTGGAACATAGATGACCTTACTACTGTTTTTGTTAGATTGTTGAGCAGAACGATTAATAGTCTCACTGAATGTCTACTTTGTATGCTTTAATTTTGTGACTTGAACAACAATTTCCATGATGACAGCATGTAAGTTATCAACTAGTGATTTCTTAGTGGTTTTGTTGTTGTTGTTGTTGTTTTTGTTTTGTTTTGTTTTTTCCTTTGGAATTCTGTATTGTGGCTACCCTTTTATCTGTTTTGTTTGGTTGGTTCATTTTCTTTCTAAATAACTTTTAAAAAAAGAAAAGATGACCAGTTAAACCAAATATTTAATTTTATTTTAGTTTTCTGTATGTGAAATTTTTGTTCACAAAGTGCTCTAGACATGGAAAACCAGTCCTTTATAAGGCTGAGGCACTCCTAGGGAGACAAGCTGCAAAGAAGAGCTGTGTCAGCTACCTGCTCACTCCCTCGGCAACTTGTGGTTAGGAATTGAAACATCAAAAACACTTGCTGCAATCAATTCAAAACTCCTGAAGATACACATACTCAGAGCTGCATCTGCGACCAAAGAGAGCTCAAAGGTTCACCTGGCAAGGGAATGGCCCTTCCCTCAAAAAAATCCTTTCTCCAATCTTCAGTGACCCTTCAAATATGTCAATGAAGATCTGGACACCTATGGATACATTTCTCAGACTGGTGAGTGAACCTTAAGGTACACAATTGTTTTGTTTGTGTGTCTTAAAGAACTTTATTATTGTCCTTAAATCTATTTTAAGTACAAAAAAGATATCCTGTCAAAACATTTCTCCTCGTCCTCCTCCTCGTCCTCCTCGTCCTCCTCCTCCTCCTCTCCTCCTCTTCCTCAACTTCCTTCTCCTCCCAGGAAAAACAGGCCATAAAGAATGGTAGATTACAGATTTACATATATCAGAGGATTCATTGTTCAATTTTATAAGAATTAGAGGGCAGAATTAATGTCAATACTTTTAACAATTTTCTATGAATTTTAACAGAAAGAAAACTGCTAAATATTTCTTTTGATACTAATATTCCCAGCAAGCAAGAAATTGGACAAGGACTTACCATAGAAAGAATACTATAGACAAATTTCCTTTGGGAATCAACATGGAAAACTCCTCAATATGATGCTTGCAGACAGAATTTAACACATCACTATAAAGAACACAGATCATGACTCAGTTGATTTTATCCCAGGAATGCAAGGATTGTTCAACATATATAAGAGAATAAGTGTAATATATCACAGAAACAGATGTAATAGTAAAAATATCATGATGATATAAGTCTATGCAGAAAAAACCACTGACAAACTCCAGAATTTATTCACTGCTAAAAAGAAAACACTGATGAAAAGAAACATAGAAAAACCTTACCTAAAACTTGTAAAAGTCATCTCTGACACTTCTATTGCCTATATATACTAAATAGGAAAAATTTAAAGGATAATTTCTAAATCAGGAATAAAGTAATGATATCCAATGTCACCATTTCTGTCCAGTATAGTATTCAAAATTTTGCAAGATCAATTAGGCACAGGAAATGAAAGCAATTTTATTAGGAAAAGAAAATTCAAAATCTCTTTCCTGGCATATAACATGACTCTTGAAATAGGGCTCCCAAAAAAACCAAACTTGTAACCTGAAAAACAAACTCCACTAAAAGACACTTAGAACTAAAAGACACTTCAACAAAGTGACAGGATATAAAATAAGCACACAAAGAAAACAGCATTCTGATACACACACACAAAATCACCAAGGAAAAATTTAAAAAGCAGTTCTATGAACACTAGTTTCACAAATATTATATAGCTTGGAATTAACGTAACTGGAGATGTGAAGAACCTTTGTAATGAAAATTATACTACCCTGAAAAGAAGACTGAAGAAGACATTAGAAAATGCAAAGGCATCCCCTATTCTTGCATAGGAAAACAAATAATTTAAAAATGTTCATATTACAAAAAATACTATATAGCTTTAACAAATTCTCTGCTAAAGTACTATCAATTTGTTACAGAACTAAAATGAGTAATTCCAAACAAATATACATTCTGTGTAAATACTTCTGTGAACAAGAAGAGACCTTGAAGAGCCAAAGCAGTCTTGGCTAACAAGAGCAAGGCAGGAGGCATCCCAATGCCAGGCTGACAGGTATAGTACAAAGCTACCAAATTGATACAGCATGGTACTGGTACAAAAATACATATTACCAAATGGAATAGAGTAGATGATGCAGACGAGCACACGGGCCAATAGTATGTGCCAGACAGAATGAAGATCACTTAACCAATATTTCTGGAAAAGCTGGTTATAGGCAGGGGGTGAATTTTAATCCATAGCTTTCATAATGCACTAAAACAAAATAAAATGAATCAAAATCCCCTATATATAGAAATACCAATGCTGATCTGCTGAAAAAAAACTGTAAAAACTCTTAATAGATAAACATAAGCTACAAATTAATGAACAGCCCCGTATTTACACAAGAAATAATATCACAATCAACAAATAATACAATTTTAAATTTAAAATCTATGCACAGCAAGGGAAACAACTGACAGAGTGAAAAGACAAGAAGAGAATGGGAAAAACTGTGCCAGCCACTCTCCAGGCAGAGGACTAGTATTGAGAATGCATAGAGAACTAAAACACTAGACCACCAAAAGTAAAAGCTCCAATTAAAAATAGGCAGTTGAAATGAACACATACTTCTCAAAAATACAGATTTAGAATCAGTACATGAAAGAATGTTCAGCATATTTGGCCATTAAAGAAATGCAAATCAAAATACTGAGAGTCCATCTTACTCCAATAGGAATGCCCATTATGTGGAACTAAAGAAACAAACTTTCAGGAGGTTGTAGAGGATAAAAGGATTGTAATGGTTAATAGAGTGTGTCAATTTGAAAATTTTAAACATCGATCTAAGGGACTCAGCAGCAGTCAGGGCCCTCCTTTTGTAAACTCCCTCATTCTGTGCAGAAAGAGCAGTGACATGATGAGTGCTGTATGCTCCTTGGTGGGATGGGTAACCTACAGACAGAGTAAGGGAGGAAAAGAGACTGGCTCTCATTTTTACTCTTGCTGGTTTTTCTGTCTTTTGCCACCTTGAAATGTTGCCCCCTGTCATGGCACCTTGCCTTAAATCTAACTGAATTCAGACTGAAAACTCCATGAACTCCTGATAAATAAACATTTTCTCCATAATTTGGGTTGTTGGCTATTTTGTTGCAGCAAAAATGAAAAGTAACTCTCACAATCACCAACAATAAATGACCCAATTAAAAATAGGCAATTGACATGAATATATACCTCATAAAAATACAATTTTTTAAAAATTTTTACTTGAAAGAGAATAAAACAAATCAGGGCAGTACAGAGCAGATTAGTACAGGACAACATAGGCAACACAGTACTTTACATTAACGCAACTGGACATAAACAGTAGCTAACACCGTATCACTTACTTTGCTATAGTCGAGCATAGTTTCAAATACAATAATATCAAACATAACACAATAGTATAAAGCCTTGCACAGAGTGAAAGAATTGCAGGGCTTTCTGAACCGAATAATAGAAAATTATTACCATAATTTGGTATAATTACCAAATTTGGTATAATTACCAAATTATACCATAATATCTCATTTTCGATAAAAAAATTTGTTTAAACTATCACACATATTCAAATCCCAATAAGACACAATGTGATAGATAGAACCAATGGTAGTAGAACCAAAGAAGCATGTTAGCACTTCTAAGAGGGATGATAATAAATCAGCAATAGCTGTCATAATGTTTTGTTTTCCTCAAAACAGCTGTTCATATTATCACGTAAGATATAGTCAAACAAAAGAGAATAAAACCATTCCAACTGATGATTGAAAACATTGAAAGGCTTCAAAGCTATGATATGAGGACTCATGCTTACCACAAAGTCTTATACACTCTTATCAACTCTCATACTAGGGAGACTATATGGTATATACCCTTGTGAGTTTGGTTTATTTTGCTTAAGAGAATGGTCTAAAGTCGTGTCAATTTATTCATAAATATCTCAATTTGATCATTCTTTATAGCTGAGTAGTACTCCATTGTAAAAAATGCCACAACTTTTTTATCCATTCGTCAGTTGATGGACACTTAGTTTCCAGGATCTGGCTATTACAGATAGTGCTGCTATATACATGGGTGCACATATATCACTGTGGTGTGATGTTTTCAGTTCTTCTGGGAATATACCTAGAAGTGGAATAGCTGGGTCAAATGGGACTTCCAAACCGAGCTTTTAGAGGAATCTTCAGACTGACCTCCACAGTGGGTGCACCAGTCTACACTCCCACCAACAGTGTAGAAGAGTTCCTTTTTCCCCACAGCCTCTCCAAAACTTGTTGTTGGTAGTGTTTTCTAACTTGGCCATTCTTTCTGTAGTGAGATGGAATCTCAGTGTGGTTTTAATTTGCATTTCTCTCATGACTAATGATGATGAACATTTTGTCATGTATTTATTTGCCATTCATATTTCTTCATCTGAGAACTGTGTATTCATTTCAGATGCCCATTTTTGGATTGGGTCTTTGAATTTCGAGGGTCTGATCTTTTTTAATTGTTTATAAGTTCTAGACAAAAGTTCTTTGTCTGAGGCACTGTCCATGAAGATTTTTTCTCAATTTGTGGGTTTTCTTTTCACTCTGCTGGAAACCTCTTTTGATATGCAGAAACTCTTTAATAAGATGTGGTCGCAGTTACTGATTCTGGGAAGTATTTCCCGTGTACTTTGATTCTTGTTCATGAATTCTCTTCCTCCCCTTATATCTTTGAGGTTTTTACCTACTTTGTTTTCCAGCAGTTTTAGTGTTTCTGTTTTAATATTTTGATTTGTGATCCATTTAGATTTTAGTTTAGTCTTCTGCATATGAACAGCCAATTTTTCCAGCACCCTTTGTTAAGGAGTCTGTCATTCTTCCGCGGGCATGTTTGGCCCCTTTATCAAAGATAAAATGGTTGAGTGAGTTTGTGATGTGGTTGTATCTTCCAATCTATTCCACTGATCCTGCAGTCTGTTTCTATTCCAGTACAATACTGGCTTTATTACTGTAGCTTTGTAGTATAATTTCAAGTCGGAGATTGAGATGCCTCCTACCTTGCCTTTGTTGCTTAGAATTGCCTTTGCTATTCTAGGTCTCTTCTGGTTCCAGATGAATTTTAGGAGTGATTTCTCTAGATCTATGACGTATGTTAGTGGTATTTTGATTCGGATGGCATTGAATCTGTATAGTAATTTTGGGAGAATGTCCATTTTCACAATGTTTGTTCTTCCTATCCATGAACAGGGGATGTTTTTCCATTTTCTGAGGTGCTCTTCAATTTCCTTTTTCAAGGTATTATGATTTTCACTGTATAGCTCTTTTACTTCTTTCGTGAGATTAATTCCTAAGTATTTCATTTTTTTGGATGCTAGTGTAAAGAATGTAGTTTCTCTTATTGCTCTCTCAGTACTTTTGTTGTTAGTGTATAGAAATGCTATTAATTTTTGTGTATTGACTTTGTATCTGGATACATTGCTGAATTTGTTGATTATATCTAGGAGTCTATCAATAGTGTTTTGGGGGTCTTCTATGTAAAGTATCATGTCATCTGCAAATAATGATAATTTAACTTCCTATTTTCCTTTCTTTACTCCTTTTATTTCTCTCTCCTGTCTTGTTGCTCTGGCTAGTATTTCCAGTACTATGTTGAATAGAGTGGTGATAGGGGACATCCTTGTCTTCTGCCTGATTTTAAGGTAAAGACTTTCAGTTTTTGACCATTTAATATGATGCTTGCTGTTGGTTTGTCATAGATGGCCTCTACTGTATTGAGATAAAGACGTTCTATTCCAATTCTCTGTAAGGTTCTTATCATGAATGAGTGTTGTACTTTATCAAAAGCTTTCTCTGCATCTATAGAGATGATCATGTCGTTCTTCCTTTTGGCTTTATTGATATGGCAGATTACATTTATTGTTTTTCATATGTTGAATCAACCCTGTATTCCTGGGATTAATCCTACTTGGTCAGGGTGTATATTTGCTGCATCCTGTTTGTCAATATTTTATTGAGAATTTTTGCATCTATGCTCATTAGTGAGATTGGCCTATAGTTCTCTTTTTTAGTTGATTCTTTCTCTGGTTTTTGGTACTAGTGTGATATTTGCTTCCAGGTATGATTTAGGAAGAATTGCTTCCATTTCAACTTCGTTGAAGAGTTTCAGGAGTGTTGGAATTAAGTCTTCTTTATATTTCTTGTAGAATTCTGCAGTGAATCCATCTGGGCCTGGACTCTTATTTGTAGGCAAGGACTTAATTACGTTTTGAATTGCATTAATAGAAATTGAGTTATTCGGCAGTTTTACATCTTCCTGATCCAGCTTTGGTAATTCATATGTATCTAGGAATCTGTCTATTTCTTCAGTGTTATCGAACCTTTGAGAGTAGAGGTTTTCAAAGTAGGTGTTGATGATCTTCTGTATTTCCACTGAGTCTGTAGTAATTTCACATTTTTCATTTCTTAATGAAATTGAGGTTTTTTTTCTTTCCTTTTTGAAATAAGGTTGGCCAGGGACTTATCAATTTTATTAATTCTTTCAAAGAACCAACTCCTTGATTCATTGATCCTTTGTACTGTTTACTTAGTCTCTATTGCATTAATTTCTGCTCTCATATTTATAATTTCCTCCCTTCTTTTGGCTTTGGGCTTTACTTGCCCTTCATTTTCTAGATGTTTGAGTTGTATCATCAGCTCATTTGTGTTCCTTCTGTCTTCCTGATGTGGGAACTCAATGCAATAAATTTTCCTCTCAGGACTGCTTCATTGCATCCCACAAAATCCGTTAAGTTGTGTCTATATTTTCATTTACTTGTAGATATTGTTTAATTTCTTCTTTAATTTCCTCTGTGACCCACTGATTGCTCAAGAGTGTATTATTCAATTTCCAGGTGTTTGTAGGTTTTTTGCAATTTCTTTTATCGTTAATTTCTAGTTTCACAGCACTATGACCCGATAACATGTATGGGATCATTTCAATTTTTTTGCATTTACTTAAATATGTTCTGTGGGCTAGTATATGGTCTATTTCCGAGAATGTCCCATGTATTGCTGAGAAGAAGGTGTATTCTGATGTTGTTGGATGGAACAATCTGTATACAACTATCAAGTCCATTTGTTCCGAGGTTTGATTCAATTCTGTTATGTTTTGCTGAATTTCTTTCTAGATAATCTGTCCCTTTGTGTCAATGGTGTGTTAAAGTCTTCTGTTATAATTGTATTATTGCTTATTTGATTTTTCATTTCTGTTAGTATTTGCTTTATATAGCTGGGTGCTCTGGAATTTGGTGCATATATATTTAAGATTGTTATCTCTTCCTCTTGAAGTTTTCCCCTAACTAGTATGTAGTGACCTTCTTTATCTCTTTTGATGATTCTTCGTTTGAAATTCACATTTTGTGAAAACAGGATTGCTACTCCTGCTTTTTGTTCATTTCCTGTTGCACGAAGTATTGCTTTCCATCCTTTGAATTTCAGTCTATGAGTGTCCCTTTGGGTTAGATGGGTTTCTTGTAGACAGCATATGGTTGGATGTTGTTTCTTGATCCATTCTGCCAGTCTGTTTCTTTTGACTGGTGAGTTGAGGCCATTTACATTAATGGTTATAACTGTTATATATTGGTTTATT